>JAAXOA010001325.1:0-16451 GCA_036561885.1 Salina celebensis
GAGCTCTCTTATCACTGGGGTACTCTGAGAATGACGAAATGGGAGGAACCCAGGACCAATTTTAGAGGAAAAATGGTTATCGATCCGGTGACCGGAAGATATCAGCCAACTTCTCCATGGCTGAAGACATGCCTCAAAGTATGCGACTGCAGTGAAAATAGTTTTGCTTTATAGTTATAGTTCGTAATTAAGTTTAGTTAGCGCACAAAGTTTGAAGTGAAGTTGTTCTAATTACTCGTAGATTTACGGAGTTTCATTTCCCGTCGTAATCCTTTGCCTTTGTTGTGCCTTTTACGTGATGTTGTGTTCATTCTGGGCTGAAGAAATGCTGTTGGAATCCAAGCGCCAACACGGATCGGAAATGGCTGCCTATTTAATCTATCTTCCAAGTATCGTGTATGCAGTACTTGTTTACATCATGAACTTTTACTATCGCCAATTGGCGGAAATCCTCACCGAATGGGGTAAGTTCCGCACTATCCGCACTGCATTTTGCATTAAACCTAATGTTTTTAATCTTAATAGTTGTTACTTTTTGGGTTTTCAGAAAATCATCGCACACAGTCCCAATTTGAGAGGCATCGGGTTATGAAACTAGTCTTGTTTGAGTTCGTGAATAATTTTATGTCTCTCTTTTACATTGCATTTTATCTTCAAGACTTGGACGACAACACGGATCGGAAATGGCTGCCTATTTAATCTATCTTCCAAGTATCGTGTATGCAGTACTTGTTTACATCATGAACTTTTACTATCGCCAATTGGCCGAAATCCTCACCGAATGGGGTAAATTCCGTACTGCATTTAGCATTAAACCTAATGTTTTTAATCTTAATAGTTGTTACTTTTTGGGTTTTCAGAAAATCATCGCACACAATCCCAATTTGAGAGGCATCGGGTTATGAAACTAGTCTTGTTTGAGTTCGTGAATAATTTTATGTCTCTCTTTTACATTGCATTTTATCTTCAAGACTTGGAAATGCTAAAATATGTAAGTTGATATCATCAGTTGAAAAATCCCTACATGAAATGTTTCTATTTTTAATTCACTCTTTTGCTTTTGCAGCAAGTGTTTGTGATGCTGATCATTTTGCAAGGAATTAATCATTTTCAAGAGGCGATACTACCTCTGGTATTGAGAAAGGCTTCCACAGTGGTAAGTTGAATTTAATATTTGGTTTCATATGAACAGACCACTTTTTTGTAAATAAAATTTATATTTTATCTTATGCAGGGAAGGGACTATATTAACCAGTCGTTTCCGTCGTTAGCCAGTTTAATTTTAGCCGAAGAGGATGTCACAGCTAAAGAAAATAGCAGTGTAGTCTCATCGACAGTTTCAGATAGTATCTGGAGTCCAAAGTCATTAGGTCTCCAATCTCTAGACGCTTCAGATCCCCGCATTGACCAGAGCCGAATTGAAGGAAGCATGGATCCTTATGTTGGAACTTTCGACGATTACCTGGAAATGTTTATACAGTTTGGTTACGTGTTTTTGTTCTCGTCAGTCTACCCAATGGCTGCAACTTGGGCTATTTTAAATAATGTATTGGAAATCCGTGCCGACGCATTTAAACTTTGTAAAGTGGTGCAACGTCCTATTGGGCGCCGTGTGAAGGACATAGGTGCTTGGCAAATCGCCTTTGAAGCTATGGGTGCAATAGCTATTATGACCAATTGTGCTTTACTCTGTCTTTCGGATGACCTCAAATCACTTGCTCCGTCCATGAGCTCAGCGGAATGGCTTATGCTGTTTGTACTTATAGAACATATACTTATTGCGGTAACGCTCGCTTTGCGTCAACTTATACCTGATATGCCGACCTGGGTTAAAATGGCGCTGGCTAAGCTGGAGTATCAGTCCAGGCAAGCTTTGAAAAACGAGGCAAGTATTCAATCAAAATATTTCATGCAATCAAAATCCGAATTGTGTCTAATTACTGGGGGATATGTATGGATGGATAATATGGATAATATTAATTTTGATTTATAGCAAGCATTCAAGTCACGTCGCCAGCTTACTCGTCGGTTCAAAACTATCCATGGTCCACGTTCGAAAGGAACTTTGACTGGAAGTTCTTCAAGCTCCCCTACTCGGGACACAACACGAAAACGACTCCCGATTCCGAAAATGCAATAAAATATTTGTAACCGTTTTCAATTGATGTATAGAACTATTTCGTTTTCTGTACTCACCTTCCGCTCTTTTAATATTATGATTCAGTCTAGTCCTGTTAACGCACGTGAATTTTGGAAAAAAGTTACAAATACATCCGTGTGTTTTTTTATTAATCGTGATAAAGAAATTTACATATCCTACGTCTGTGCCAAACGAATAAAAAACTTTTTATCAGTAAAACAATATACCTGCGAAGCTGCAACAAGTTTGTTTTTTGGTTTGAAGCGCGTTTTGCATATTACTTCAGTTCTATGTGGATCAGCCAAAACGATCTGGAAGTTATTACTATATTGACGTGATGCAAATTAGCTTCGACTAAATACGAGTCACATTTACAACCGTGGAATGTTTTGTATACAGGTATTGAAGCTGAAGCGAAGTCCTGCCTGCAATGTAGAATGGCTAACATTACCATCCGATGGTAAACTGCAGTTGGCAGCATATGCATTTTTATAGATCCATGAAGAAAATATTTTCAATCTCGCTACATTTTAGTCTGGACTGGACAGTCCCTAATTTTTATTAGTTAACACTATTGCGACTTGCGACAATTTTAGCTCGCCACAATGTTGACACGTTATTTAGTTATTGTGGCCTTCCATGTCTCCTTATCAGTGCCTAAATGTGCAGGTTTTAATTTAAAATCCGACAATGAAAAAGCCAACGACGCTTCAGGCAGCACTTCAACTGCTGACCTATCTGGATATACATCAGACGAAGACAATGTGGATGACAGGTTCAATTTGAACTTCAATGTGGCCCACGCCCAAGGCATAGGTAAGTCCCTGGATTATGTGCTGAAATCTGGTCCTGGCCATTAAATACGTTGAAGTAATATGGTTTCCTATAAACCATATTATCTATTTTCTATAGGAAGATTTGGTGGTCAAAGCCAATCAAACTCGATGTCATATGGAATCAACGCTGGAATCCGTAATGCGCACGGTCAGTACCAAAATCTGTTCAGCAAAACTGCAAGCCAGTCCCATGGCTTTTCAAGTGGACCTGGAGCTCCATTGACCTTTGCAAATACTGCATCGCGTGTTCGACCAGGTAGGAGTTAAATGATTTATAGATTCGCATTTGTATTCCAATCATATCCAACTACCTCGCATCTTTTTAGGTCATGTTGGGGGTAATGCAGCTTCTGGTCTACTAGGCGGAAAAGGTACTGCCTTTGCAAAGAGTCAAAACCAAAATATTGCAATTCCGTTGGACAATCGAGGTACTGTACTTCATTTCGAATCTCATGGTACCAGAGGAAAACGCTTCGCAACCTGTGCACGCGCCTTTAGACGACGACGAAGACTACAATATGACCACCTCTACGGACTCAAACAAATCCCCCATTGTATTTGTGTAAATTATGGTAAAATTCTAAATTGATTTGTTGCCTTTTTAAAGATATTGCTACAATTTTCAAGAGATTTAATAACAAATGTAATATTATGTTTAATTTGAAAAATTTCAACATGCTTTTGAGCAAGGTTGACTAAAAACTCTAGAAAATATTATGCAAAACAGTATTTTACAATTTCTAATTGTTATGTCATGTCACACGAGTCAACTTGAAGGGCAATATGAGACTGCTGCAAGGAAATACTATGTTTATGAATTCTTCCTTGATCATTTATTTGATGAAATACAAACAAGCAATAAAGATTCTTTTAAAACTTCCAAGTTCCGATTCATTTTATGCATATTTTGAACATTTTTATGGTATTTGAACTTGCTTATAGCGAGACCATCGGGATAGCAATCCAAGATAAGCACCAGAATATGAAACAAGCATATTGACTACATTAATGAATCGCAATTTGTTTACATTCGGCAATCAACTGGTTTGAAAACAAATTTTAAAGGTTCTACGTAAAGGGAACCAAGTTCAGAAATTCTGAATGAAGACAAACAGTTTATTGGGTCACTAAAATGATAAGAGACTGCAGACAAACGATGACTACATGCATGGCTAACTGATTTTTAATTTCATGCAAAAGTTACTTTGTATTTTTTCGTTGTTGAAATTTCAAGGTAACATAAAAATTCAAGCAATTTCAAGGCGCCTCTGCAGTTTTGCGTTTTTTACGGGGAGAAATTTTATGCTAGAAGGATACTTTTTTATAAGACACAGACACATTGCTACATGATGTCTGATTTTGTCTCTCATCACTGTGCAGTGTCTGATATTTTGTTTTTAAGTTGAAATGGAACAACATCTAAAATGCTACATAAACAGGGCTATTTAAAAATAAGATGTAAAAACGTAATTATTTTTTAATCTCAAACAAACGAAGCGAACAGGTTGGGTCGTAAAATACTGCAGGCACGCATGGCTAACTGATTTTTAATTTCATGCAAAAGTTACTTTGTATTTTTTCGTTGTTGAAATTTCAAGGTAACATAAAAATTCAGCGATTTCAAGGCTCGTCTGCAGTTTTGCGTTTTTTACGGGGAGAAATTTTATGCTAGAAGGATACTATTTTTATAAGACACAGACACTCTATGATGATTGCTATGATGTCTGTTTTTGTCTCTCATCACAGTGCAATGTGTGGGTTTTTAAAGAAAAGTTAAAATGGAACAACCTCTAAAATGCTCCATAATCAGGGCTATTTAAAAATGAGATGTAAAAACGTAATTATTTTTTAATCTCAAACAAACGAAGCGAACAGGTTGGGTCGTAGTGCTCTTCGCTGAGCTTATTTTAACGGATCAAAGCTTTTCAAGACAAAATAGAGTTAGGATAAACATCCAAATTTGACGTAAACAACATTGTCGTTGGTTAATCATGATAAGGTTTGTTTTTTGTTCTCATCGCTGAGTCAAACCGTGAAATTGCTAGCAATTTACACACAAGTGAAAGGTAAAAAAAATCTTGTTAAGTTTGACTATGACTAGGTTTAACAAGTATGAATCCAGAAAATAATTGTCAGAATACGGTTTTTACAAGCGTTGTTTTTTAATACACACACGTAAGGGCTTTATGCACGTTATGGGGAACATGAGATTTTAAAATCAGAATGGGACTTGTTCCTTGTCTGACAAGAACTTTTACGACTTACTGCAACGGGAAAATTAGAAAAGGAAAGTAGCAGAACTGATTTAGTTTTCAGCATTACGATTTGGAAGGAAAAGTTTTTTTCACGTGTTTAAGGCATAAGATTAGTTTAGTTTGGATCTACTCTGAATACGTTTGCTTTTGCTTGAACTAGATTGAAATTATGCGAATTGTGTATGGAATATTGATGCTTTTTAAAACCATACTTCATTGACATTTTGCTTAGGGGACAGATTTGAAGAAACTGGTGACCCTCTGGCTCAATTTCAAACAATGATTGAAACCTGTATCAGTTGCAATGAACTACTTTAGCAAGATGAACTTAAAGTGCGTTACAATGTCATCATAATTAAAAACGACTGGATTTGCCCTTAAGGTTCACACTGTATCAGAATTAAACAAAACTCGTCACATTGGTGCCAAAACCTACTGAAACCCGACTATTTTCTTTTTAAAAGTGTGCACATATTCAGTCCGCCGAAAATCCTGGTTATTACAATAAAATTGAAGTTATCAAACAAAAAAACAAACATGCGATAAGTGATTAATATATATGATTTAGACTGCTTCAGCACGCAATCTTGAAAGCTAAATTGAAGATGGTTTCAAAAATTAAGCAATCAAAAACGCTAAGTGACGGTCTTAAAAACTTAATAGTATACATTTTATGCAAGTAACCGGAAAACCATCTTGTTTTATTACTTGATCTGGAAAGATCCATTCATTGTCAAGAATCAGTTTTGTATAATGTATGACTAACTAATGAGACAAACAGAGGTGCACGCAAAATGACAACAATTTGAGCCAAAATCTTTTTAAATATAAAAAGAATGCTGTTTGAAACAGTTTTTCAGAGGTCACTACCAACTAGTTCAAAATCACCAATCAACTTTCAAAGTTCAAGTTCCTTTTTTGCATAACGTCTCCTATGGACGTACATACGCCATTGGGCTTTACTTATCAAATCAGTTTTGTTTTTGTTGTTTGTTTGTCAAAATAAGTATAAACAATACCGATTGCCCAACTGAGCAAACAGGATTCTCGAAAGGGAACTTTTTTTTATCAACAAAACTATTATCGTTTCAAATTGAGTAATCGGTAAAAATTTCCACATTGAGACCCTGAAAACTGATTCATTAATAAGCAAAGACTGCGTGTGGCTTGAGTGATAGATCATAAAAAAAGTTTAAAAGTTATTATTTCGTGACTATCAAACTTAGATTAAACGAATGAATGCAAAAGTGCACAGATAAAAGGGTGATAAAATTGAAAATGGATGCAAGTGCATATTACAAAGCCGGTTTATAGTCCCTGAAAACCAATTATGATCTTGGGGTACTGTGTTTTTCATTTATGTCACCGTTACATTGTTGAGTGGGTCGGGGAGTGACATCCTTAATCATTCAGGGATCGCGAATTATAATGTTTGTATTATAATTTTTGTCATTTTGTTTTTCTAAGTTGACACATACAACAAAGATTAAATTCAGCATTATCTATCACTTCACTCATTTGAACCAAATGCATGAAAAAACAAGGGGTTTCTGCTTCTTTGGGCTTTTACTTTTTGCGTTTTGTACTTTCCAGTATTCAAACCGGAGCAATTAGGGAATCGAAGCAGAAAATCGGTTGAAAATTCCCACTTTTTACGGAACGTTATCTTTTGCACAATTAATACACACTTTGGTCAAAAAGTTATATAACAACAATTTGTTAAAAATGATTCTTATATTATTGTAGTAAAATCTATGTAAGCAACCTTGATGTAGTCAAGCTCCTCGATGGTTATCTAGACACTGGAGATCTGCCATTATTGTGTCATTCACGCAAAACTAAAAGCCCCATGGTTGTCGACATTGCAAGTTGCAGCATTTTTTAAAAAATTATTGCAAAAATCTTAACACGCAAAAAAATGTCCGTAGGTAAGATTATACTTACAAAATTATGGATTATTCTGTCTTCACAACCTTTACCTTCTATTCATAAAAACGGCACTGACTTTCTGATCTCAGACTTGGGCGAAGCTACAAAACAGAAGTGTTGCTTATGCCTATCAATTCTAAGTCATTTCCTAATCCTTCTTTGCATTGATTATAAATTGTCAATTGTGCATGCTGCAATCACCTCCACCTCCCGTCACTTTTTATCCATTTTTATGGCTTGATCAGTGATTTCAAAATCTTTTTAAAGCTCATCAATAACTATAAACTCCTAAAAAAATATAAGCATGTATGCACAAATATAACATTTTTTGTTATGATTATGATTTCTTACTCGTGACGATGACGCATGTGTTGTGTAGTCAGATAATTATGATTATGCGAGACCGTACCTATTGCGATCCCAGGACCCTCAGGTATATAATTTTTCAGACAATCAGGGCTCCAAAACAAGTCATTACATATTTAAGATTCAGCCTTTTAATTGAAATGAAGGGAAGCGCTACACAATTATTGTTTACAAGCGCCACGTACAAGCCTCATCTTAAAACATCTGGCCTAATAGGATCCTGAAATATTACTCAAAAAATTATATGGAGTATTGAACAATACTGTTTAAAAAAGCAGACAAACTTCTTTCAAAAACGGAACAAAACTTGCTACACAAACACTGTTTAGCTTTAAGATGTGATTTCGATTTTTTTGTGCAATTTGAAGAGCAACAAATTGGAGACACTCAGAGGTACAAATGATGACGATGTTCGCGATTAGCAATCATATACCCGGCAAATGTGCGTGTTATATGAGCCTTTGGCCACCCTGAATAATTTTTGTTTACTTTAATAGGAGTACTATTTTACAATATTATGCAAAAACATATTGTATCGTTATGTAACTGTTATTAAAACTAATAGTGTGCAACTATTGAATAAGTTATTACTAAGAAATGTATAAATCTTTCTACGAAAAAAAAAACTATCGTGTACCTATGATTTCTCACAAAAAACTGAAGAAAAACAATAACCGTCAAAATATGAGGTAGCTCTCTTATGCGGAAAACGTATAAAAATGAATAATCATATCAGTTTTTAATAAATGCACAAAGTGCACGCAATAACCACCTAAAAAACGTAAATCCAAAATATGTCATGTCCTTTAGAAGAACACGCAAAAAAATGCACGTTGAATGCGTAACTAACAATCCTATATGCGATGTGGTCACTAGCATCTAATATTCAATTTTTTTAAACAATTTTTTAAAATATTCGCGAATTGCACATTTTAAATATTATACGGCGGATAATTTTCATATTAGTACAAAGTGTACTATAATGAGATTTTAAAAAATTGTCTATATTCATAAAAAACAACAAAAATATTCACGCGCATAATTACGAAGACGTCGAGAGATGAACAATTTATTAAGTGGCGCAAGCTCGCTTTTTGATATGCCATCACTAGGGTTTTGTTTTTGCTCGCTCTTATCACACATCCACCTTTACCTTCTAATATATCTATTACGACATAGATATTGTCAAAAATATGTTTTTTAAAACTATTCTCCCCCATCGTACACGTACTGATTGCCATTTTCACATTAACCTTCACAATGGACTGTGTACCTGCGATCCTCATGACTTCTCTGATTTCAGGCAGACGCTGAGGGCTTCCTACCTTTACTACCTGTCATAGAGTTACACATTTTGAATGTTAGTGTCCAACTACTAACGATGTACACTTTGTAGAAGAGAATGTACCTGTCTTATTAAGACTTTTTTTCATTAGTTTTTACTACTTAGTATCATGATCTATTTATTTGAAAAAATTATTTGAATATGATTTTGTACACGCAATTTTTTTTTTTCATCACAATGATTATAAATTTTACACATGATTCCGTGCGTAGCTTTTTACGTGTACCTAGTAAAAATTATCCATTTTGGAAGATATTATTTAGGTAAACATTTGTACCCAGTAACAGTGTCCCAATACTCAATATCAATAGCTTTAAAATGCTTTCAAATGAGCTACAATTATACACACTGTTGCACAAAATTCCTGACTTTAAGCGGTGATTGCTTGTGCTATTAGCAGTTTGCGTAAAAGTTAACACTATAAGAGTCTATCACCACCTTTTGGCTATCTTTGAAGAAGTAATTTTTTGATAACATATGAAATAATTATTGTTGTTTTAGACGGTATGGTAGTTTTGAAATAAAGTTATATCAAAGTTAGATACAGGACTAGACAGTTTTTTGTGTGTGAGTATGCAGAGGGCTTTGAAAGAGAATTTTTTTTCGATGACATACGAAGGGAAAGATGATGTAAGGTTGAAACCTTTAACAGTGATGAATGTTTTTTGCACTGTGAAACGCAGACCTTGTGTCGTGGAGCGTATCAAAGTAAGGAGCTGGTCTATGTTGTTTGGGGGAGTAAAAAGAACGTCAGGCAACAAAGAGCCTAAGAGTTCACCATTCATGCGGTGATGGGATCAGTCATTCAGTGAGCACCTTCCGCTTCGTTTCTGGTCGTTGGAAATTTTGAAAAACAGTTTAGGAAAACGGTACTCGGGTTCGGGAAGAAATATTTTTTGAAATAACAGTTTAGTAATTAGATGGACCTTCACAGAGTGATTAAGCAGCTAACAATTAAGCTGGTGTTGAGACTTTGAAATTGGAACAAAAAGTGGGTTAACGACTTGAGGCCTGATAAGACAAAGGTTCAAGCGCTTAAATGAGCAACGAAGTGGGATAAAACGATATTTCAGAAACAGAACATTTTACAAGGAAGCAGTTGAAATTGTATCCAAAGTTTTACGCTTATCGAGTTATTCGAAGATAGTCTGGGTTTATTGTATGTATTAGTTTGCCCCGAAGAAAGTACTTGAAAACTTAATGTGGAATTTAAGTCAGAGTTTTTAGTTAAGGAAAAGTTTTCTGAATTGCTTTTGATTATTTAGTGGCTTAAAGTGTAATCATGGGAGGTATGTGTCATTTATACAAGTTTTTGTTAAAGAGAAATGAGTGATTATTTTAGGGGGGGGGGGGAAGATAATTTTATTATTTATTAATGGTTTGATTTGTTCTGAATAGTTGTTAATCAAAGTTGGGTGACGGTGGCGGTTGACGATGTCCAAGCGGAGAAAGCGATTGTTTTGGCGCGGTCGCTTCGGAACTCGGCTACTACGAGAAGGTTGTCGGTTATCTTCTCGAAAAATGTTTCCCTGAAAATGAAGTATGCAATCAATATCGTTATGTCACATTAGCAAATTAGTACAACACCTGAAAATTTAATTTGACCTTTATGATTATTTAGGGAAGTCTTATTAAAGACCTTCGACCAATGTTTGCGACTGGACCACTCTCACGAATTGAACGGAGTTTCGGACGAGCTCTACGCGAAATTACTTCTGTGGAATTTGCCGTTCATACAAAAATGTGTCTTTGTCCATCCCGACAATTTGGTTAGATTAATGACTTAATTATAGTATCATCTACATTTGTAAGCAATAAACGCATCGATTAGATCATGACTTTTTGGCTATTTTTCTGGTATAACAGGTTTTGAAAAACAGCGATGAGCTCTTTGAGCGTCAAGGTGTTAGCGCTCCTGTGGATGCGTCTAATCGTGTGGATACCGGATTTATGGTAATTGAACCGAACTTTGTGGCTCATGAGAAACTAATGGAATGGATGAAAGCTGTAAAGCCTAATTCTGAACAAGGTATTAAGGAATCAGAATTTTATACTTAATGCGAATTATGTGAAACTTTGGGTAATAAAACTACTGGTTTCGCACTAATAGGTGTGACTGAACGATATGGACAATGGTTGCAATTCCAACAAAACTTTTACGCGCTTCCAGCGAAATACTATGTGGCTCTTTCTCCGGGCGAACAATGTGTGGCATTGTAAGGGCATCGGAATGCGAAATTTAACTTTTTATGTGGTATAATTTATTTAAACATAGTTTCCGTACAGTTAATTTAAATTCTCGTATAAATTACACAGGACGGAAAAGGATGCCTGTGTGGTTCGATTTAAAAAGGACCACCCAATTGACCTGAAAAATAGCCGACGAGGTTACAATGGAACTAACGCAGGATTGTTTGAACGGGTATGAATTATACTTATTAATAGCTTAGTTAAATTTCGTATAATTGGTTCACTTATGTTTGGTGCAATTGACAGGCGGTGTATGCATTTTACTTCAAAACACTCCAAGAAATATTCACCCAGGAAGAGATGCCCATGGAACCGGAACCTCTGCCAACTGTCTCTCGGGCCTTGCTGGACAATGCACAAGAACCTATTGCAATTGTTGGAATGAGTTGTAGGTTTCCCATGGCTGACAACTTGGATGAATACTGGGATGTCTTGGTAAATGGAAAGGATTGCATCCGGCCTGTACCTGATCATAGATGGCCTTCTGCAACTGCTGAGGAGTTCCGCGGAATACAAGCTGGATTTCTCAAGTGTCCCGTTGATGAGTTTGATGGAAAATTCTTCAACATTAGTCCTTTTGAACTAACTCATATGGATCCACAGCAGCGGATGCTGTTGGAAGTGACATGGGAGGCGTTGGAGGGTAAAATTATAAAATGTTTTAAAAAATCGGCCCAAAAAGAGTGCACATTAAGGTCATGACTCATTTTAATTTTTTTTTAAATAGATGCTGGCATAAATCCCCAAACCTTGCATGGAACACAAACTGCTGTGTACTTGGGTACATGGCTTCAGGATTACAGGGAGCTGATCCGGAACGTCCAAGGCGAATTTTCTGATTTCCATCGTACTTATCTTGGAAACTCCCTCGGTGGGTCAGGTGGTCGGTTGAGTTTCTTCCTTGGATTGACTGGACCAAACATTGCCACTGAGAGCGGATGCTCAAGTGGAATGGCAGCTCTTGTGCTTTCATGCGAAGCCCTTAGAAAGGGACGCTGTGACATGGCGCTTGCTGCAGGAGCCAATCTTCTCCTCTATCCATTCCAAAAGAAGCACATGGTCAATGTCGTCTCTCCGGACGGCAGGTGTAAAACCTTTGATGAAAAAGCTGATGGCTTTGGAAGGTAAAAATCTGATAAAAAACAATTTTATCCATGAATATTGAGTGTTTACCATTGATATTGAAATTAACTATTTCAGAGCTGAAGGAGTTGCCACTTTGGTCCTTAAGAGATACTCTGACGCTCTCAAGTCTGGTGACAACATTTGGGCTTTGATCCGTGGTTGTGGGATTTCCCAGGAGGGCACTAGCCGCAGTCTCGGTACCCCTACCAAACACGTTCAAGAGATTGCAATGAGAGAAGCACTTCAGGATGCTGGAATATCACCATCTCAAGTCAGCTTCGTCGAAGCTCACGGTAGTCAATCAACATTTTCTTTCAATTGAGTCTTTGATCAGGGTGAAAACATAAACGAACTTGATTGTTTTTTACAGGAACTGGCACTCCAGTCGGAGATCCGATAGAGGTATGCTCTAACACATTAAGTTATTTACTGAAACTTGTTTGTAAGGTGGTAATCAAATTAATTTTCGTTTTCAGCTAAGTGCTATTTCAAGTATTTACTGCAAAGAAACACCAAGAGAGAAACCACTTTATGTAGCAAGTGGGAAAACTTTGATTGGGCACACTGAGAGTGCTTCAGGTTTGGCTGGTGTCATCAAGGTAAGAAAACAAATGTGGAAGAAATACACCCGTATGCAAAACTACAACAATTTAATCTCTTTGCTGTATATTTTAAATCAACAGGTTATTTTGTCAATGAAGAATAATACAATCCCACCGCATCTACACTTGGATACTCTCAACCCACACATTCGGATTGACGACCTCCCTCTGGAAATCCCCACCAAAGCTACAGAATGGGAAAAAATTCCAGGAGTGCCTAGATTTGCTGGTGTGTCCTCGTTTGGAATAACAGGCACTGACTCTCACGTAATTATCCAGGAAACTCCACCCTACAATCCGCCAAAGCTGTCAGTGGACGTTCAAGAGCGCCCTACTCATTTGCTCACGTTCTCAGGAAAGTCGGAAACAGCTTTGAACGACGTTTTGAGCAGTTTCACCTCATTTATTGAGAGCAGCCCTGAGGTGAATTTGGCCGATGTAGCTCACACTCTAAACGCTGGACGAGCTCATTTTATTCACCGTGTCGGAGTCACCGCAAGCACTACTGAAGAGCTCTTGAAAAAGATGAAAAACGCAAGTAAAAGTAGCAAACTCATTCCCGAAGTTCAGCCCAAATTATGCTTTCTCTTTACCGGCCAAGGCTCTCAGTTTGTTGGAATGGCCAAGTCTCTCTACGAGACCAATGCTGTGTTCAAAATGCACTTTGACAAGTGCGATAACTTGCTCCAAACTCTTTTCCAGATCTCTATTAAATCTGTAGTATGGGGTGAAGTGGAAAACGAGATGCTTCACAGAACCCTTTACAGCCAAACTTCCATTTTCTGCTTAGAGTACTGCCTCCTCAAGCTATGGGAGTCTTGGGGTCTCAAGCCTGACGCTGTTATCGGCCACTCTCTCGGCGAGTTTGCTGCTGCCGTGTGTGCCGGTCTAGTAGACTTTGAGGACGCCCTAAAACTCGTCGCTGAGCGGAGTCGCCTCGTTGAGTCCACTTGCAAAAGTGGAAAAATGATTGTCATAAAAGCTGACGAGAAAACCGTTGACGGTTTGCGGACAGAGTTTCTCAGTAACAACAAAGGCTCCTGGCTAGACTTTGCTGCAGTAAATTCATCAGATCAGACAGTTTTGGCAGGTCCACCTCCAGTTGTTGACGCTTTTGCTGTTTACTGCACAGAGAAGAACCTCAAGGCTCACGTATTAGACGCAACAAACGCTTTCCACTCGCGTGACATGGATGATATCGTTCCAGAGTATAAGAAAGTAACAGAAAGTATTAAGCCGTCTGCACACTCTGGGTGCACTTACTTTTCCGGTTTGAAAGGTGTAGCGTGTCAAGCGGAGGATATAAATTCCGAATATTGGATTCAACACTCAAGGGACCGTGTTCGTTTTCTGGCTGCATGCAAAGCTGCTTATGAAGATGGATGTAGAATATTCCTCGAGGTGGGACCGCAGCCCATTCTCTGTGCACTCACGATGAAAAACATTTCAGGAGAAAGCGGATACGAGGAGCCAGTCACTGTGCTTCCTTCAATTAGGAGGAAAGAGCAGGAGTGGTCTACTTTGCTGGAAACACTTACTAAACTCTACCAGCTCGGATTCCCTATTGACTGGAGCGGGTTCGACCAGTTCTACAACAGGAGAAAGCTGAAGCTTCCTTCGTACCCTTTTAACAGGAAAAAACACTGGTTTGAAGCGAAGGACAAGAAACGAGCTATTACCCTAAATGGAAAATCCTTGCATCCACTTTTAGGCTGTCAAATTCCAAATGCAACCACATCAAGCATTTTCCAGTCAACTATTGAACTGGACAAATTGGCGTACCTCAAGGATCACGCAATTGGAGGCCAAGTTGTTTTCCCTGCTGCAGGCTTCCTCGAGGTGGCTCTTAAGAGTGGAAATTTATCCACGATTGGAGAAATCAATGAAGATGAAGACCTAATGAATCCAATTTCTATAGAAAAACTCACAGTGGAAGCCCCACTAGGCTTGTATGAAAACGAATCTTGCCAAATGCAAACTGTCGTTATGAAAGTGGAGTCGGCTGAAAACAAAGTGTCAATTTACACCCAGCAAAGGAATTCAACACTAGAACCTGATGAATCTTCAGGTGGAGGAATGGGATCTGTGAAATGGATACGGCAAGCTAGTGGAACATTCGTTCCACTCCAGGCAAGCGTAACACTTCAAACCTATGAGGCTGTAATGGAGCCGCTGGAAGATATCAAAACTCGGTGTGCCAACGAAATTGATACAAATGAATTTTACGAAAAGCTGACAACTGTTGGGTTAGAGTTTGGAGATACATTTAGAAGCATTGGGAAGGTATTCAAAAACCCACTAGATTCCAATGAGCTCCTGGCTCAGATCACTTACCCAGGGAGCACACCTGACGGGGAGAAAAGCAACAAATCCTATATTTGCCATCCAGTCGTCCTTGATGCCTTGATCCAAGCTATAATCCTTGGAAAGGGAGAAGACGTTGAAAAGTCGCTTTACGTGCCAGTCCTAATCGATAAAATGGTTGTGTTATCCAAAGCAGATATGTTTACCGATGGAGTTTCAGAGTTATATGCGCATAGCAAGTGGGAGCCCAATCAACCAGTTGAGACACGCTCTGCAGTTTTATATTCCTCCTCAGGGAAAATGCTCGCGATCATGTCGGGAGTTCAACTGATCCAGACAACATCGGAGGTTATTTTGAAAACTCTTAGTAATCAACAGCACGTAGTTCCAGATATGTATGAAGAGGTTTGGTACCCGAGAAACGGACCGTTCAAGAATAGAGCTAACCTTGCCCCACTTGAAGCGATCTTTGAAGAGAAAGACACTCCAGAAGTTGGCCAGCTGAATGTGTTGAATGACAAGGAGGAGAGAACGAGGCATCGAAGGAATCAAGTCATTTATCAGTACATTCTCAAAGCATTTTACGAGCTTGGCTGGAAGCCAAAGGAAATGATGGGGGAGACGTTTACAGTAGAGAGATTTATGAGTGGTCTTGGCATTATAAAATCATACGCGGCTTTGTTGCACCGATTTTTGCGAATTCTTGAGGAGGAAGGGGTCCTCCAGCGGGTTTCCGGAGTGGACGAGCAGCTTTTCAAAATGATCAAATTACCCTTATCAGAGCAAGAAGTAGACTCCACTATGGAGCATTTGAGGGCTGAGAGTGACGCCGAGGAAACTGTAGACTTTCAGGTAATCCAAGCTTGCGGGGAACGGTTAAAAAATATCCTCTCTGGGAAAATCTCTGCGCTGAGTGTTTTGTTTCCGGAGGATAAAGACGCTACAGTCTCTGCAGAAACTTTTTACAACAATTGTTTCATGGTGCCGAAATTCAATGCTACAATTCACCACGTCTTTAATCAAATAGTAGAAAAACTTTCTTCCCTGCCTGATGAGGAGAAAGGTGTTATAAGGATTTTAGAAGTGGGCGCTGGCACAGGATCAAGTACCAAAGTGATATTGCCAATTTTTGAAAAATTTGGGCAAAAATTTCAATACACATATACCGACATTTCTCCCGTTTTCTTCACAAAAGCAGGAGAAATATTCCAAGGCTATGGAAAGAAGCTTAACTACAAAGTGCTCAACATTGAAAATGATCCTTTGGAACAAGGCTTTCTCCCACAGCACTATGACGTT
>JAAXOA010001326.1:0-16446 GCA_036561885.1 Salina celebensis
ACAAAGTAAGAGGCACAATGTATGTAGCTAAACCTAATGTGTAATACGCAGTATTTCAATCTTTTTCAATTGTTGAAAGCTAAATTTTTTTTCGACAATAAAACAAAAGCATAGGGCAGAAGTAACAAATGTTCGTTTCTAGTTTTTATACCATAATCATCTAATAGATCTGGTTAGAGGGCCCAGAGGATGTAGAAAACCCTTAGGGCTTTGATCCTTTAAACTGGAGATGCCAGATGTGACGAACTGAAACATGAAAAGGGTGAAAAAATTGGATCTAAGCCTGGAAACGACTGCGCATCTTACTTTGGGTCAGGGTCGGAAAAAACTTTTAAAGGTTGAAAAGGTAGGACTCGTTCAGTAATCAACAAGTTGAATCAGGAGACAAGCCAGGTGCCAAGAGAATGTTTTCAGCTTACGTTTGTTCACATTCAACATTAGGATCTTTAATATTACAAATGCTGTTAAGAAGACCAATATTTTCATAAATTGGTCATCTACATTGGGCTACATGTGACATGGAAAGTTTTTTGTCAAATGAGCCTTTGCTTCTACATGATATTTATTTACGACTTTTTACAAGTGTGAAATAACAAAAGGTAGTTTCCAATCTACTTGATGTATGTTTTTATGCGTCATGTAACCGAAGAAGCTAACAAAACACTTACCTATCAGGCTGTTTCTGAAACTCAAAATGTTACTCTCTATTAACATAAAACATTTTTGTTTGTAAACTCGATATTTATGAATATGGAAGCAATTATTATTGATAAGGAGTGCGTAATTGGGACATAGGAAATGACCTTAGCCGGAACCAGCCCAACGGAGTCACGGCGGATGCCGGAAGGAAGACACCATTGACATCAAACGTTCTTCGCTCGTCAAATGTGTGTCAGTTTGCGAATATCGCATACAACAATCATGTACCAGCCATGAACGATTCTTCAAACAACGCTAATCTGAGTTTTCCTCGACCAATCAAAAAAAAAAAACTCCAATTTAGCAAATAACAACCAAAAATGCAATATTTTAATACACTCAAAATAGCTTCTATTTAAAAATGCGGAATCGTTTTTTATGATTCAACTTAAAACAAACATACGACATTACGAATTACTCATACAAGAGCAAAAAACAAAGCAATCTGTTGTGACGTCGTCGGCGAGTTTGCTTTCGTTCAAATCAGCGAACATCACATGAAATAAAATGTGGTTACCCCTTTTCCATTTGATTCGACCACAAAGTTATCAATTTCATATCATTACACTTTACCTTTATGTTATAAAGCGCATATCATACTATGTTTTTGCCGTGATATGAGCTATTGAAATGACTGCACCGCAGTCCCATAACACATTTCTATTCGCTGAAGCCGTCCCCCGAACTCAATATTCTATCTTGGATATCCAACTTTTCTCATATTTCGTTCCCCAAGCTCTTTGCAATGTAAAAAAACACTCATCGTACGACTCAATATTAAAGGCATAAAACGATTTAGAGAATAGACGGATAATACCATATCGCGTGAATTAGTGATGATATTCTACAAATTGGTAAAAACTACACTCCGCAATATTATAACAAATTTTAAATGCACCCAGATTGTTTCCAACATTGAAATTCAGCATTCATATAGAGGATTCATATATAAGCCTAAAAAATCCAAACTCTTAAAAAATGCCGTAGCTCTTTAATACGAATTAACGATATTTTACCTCTATTTAAACAAATAAGTATAAACTTGAAAACTATTTCAATATAAAAAATTCTTTAAAATACTTAAGTACCTGATTGGAACTGAATTTTATATAAAATCCAATACAAAAATGTACCCAAACATTCGGACAAACATCCGAATTTTCATACATCATAAAGTTCAAAACTACCACAGCTCTCTTATGTAAAATCAGAAACGAGCCGTATGCGCAGTACCCCTTTTCTTAACCAAAATGTTGCTGGAATATATATTTAGTACAAAAAATACTGAACAAAGGATAGATTTATGTACTCACCTCACGATCTCTCTGTAGTTATGCAGGAATATCGTGAAAAAGGATTTTGGGTTCGTTCCTGTATAATCCTAAAATGTACCTTCAATGTATAGACGTTATGTACGTACGTGACTAACAATATTCTAACAAAGCCAACTTTCCACTATGCATAGTATAGCAAATATACAAGTTAGGTGTAGCATTGTATGTATTACGCATCCCAATTGAGCAAGGACATAAACAGAAAAAGGTTTTTTTTTTTCATAAAGTGAAGCGTTGTGTTTTTAAGCTAGATGCTTTAGTGTTCCGTAATGTATTGAAGAGAGAAGTCGTGAGCAAGGTGCTTCGTGCGCTTTTTTATAGAAGGAAGTATATATAAATTATATTTGCTCCCAATCAAGAATATTGCGATCTTACTATTTTACAAGTTTCTTTATCCATCCATCTTAAATAGAATTTAAAGAAAAATATCTGCGAGTACTTTTGAACGTGTGGAATCGTTTGTTATCCAGCAAGAATAAGTGTGTTCCTTTGATTCATCCCAATTTTTAACAAAAAATATTTTTGTAACTACAAATTCGACTCCCGATATATTTTATATATCAAATACTTAAGTTCCTTTTCTTTTTGAACCTAACCATTTGGCTCATTTTTTGTTTTTCTTTATAAAAGTTAATATCACGTCGAGTTACAAAGCTTCAAGTGTGATTTATACATAGTATAAACTGCCTATTGGACCTTTACGGCAATAAAACCTCCGATTAGTTACGTTCAGCAAGTAATTAAGGTAAGACATTTTAACTTGATTCTTAGTTGTGTGAAATTATCTTGATTATGTTAAGGTTAAGCAGTAATGCGTTTCTCACGAGTAGTTATGTTAGTTTTAGCTGATAGTCCGGTTAGGTTGCTTAATTGTTGTAGTATAGGTTTTGTACTACCAGTTCTAGTTCTGAGAGAAATAGAAATGTGAATATCATAGCTCTATCTTATCGATTAACGGCCAATTTTCATCAAAACAAATATTGCAAGCATCTTGATAGCAGCATATTTTGGTAGGTTTCCACATTCCCTCCTACATAATCCATGTCAATATTGTAGTATTTTTTGTTCAAATGGTACGACTAAACTGGACACTTCCAAAGAGGTCAAATGTCGCCACGTGTGATAAAACCTTAATAACTTTTAAGATGGTTTAGTTTAAATCCTGGTCAATACTCTTAACGAACACTTTAATACTAACAGTTGTCTATTTTGTACGTAAATCGAAAATTGAATAGGGAATGTATGTGTCTAAAGAGTTATCATTTTGAAAGGGGTTATCAATTCATTTATAGCAACGAACTTGTTGTTTTGGGGGATATAATGTACGTACATACTCAAGCGTAACCACAAAAAACTGGACAAACAACAACTTCTTTTGAGCTATATTTGTTTTCCTTAAAATTTTACGTGTGGATCAAGTTACGTGCGTCATAGGCATATTAAATGTTTACGTAAAACTACTTTAAAGATTTAGAAAAGAGGACCATACCACCATACCCCCCGACCAGACGCGCATGTAACTCTTTTAACTGGTCGATAAAGTCAGATATAAAAAAACTCGAGGTTTTGCTCCACCGCTCTTGGTCTTAATTAGAAAATGTTTAATTCATATTTACTAATACACATTTGCTTCAAACAAAGCTACGATTGTTCATTGTAACGGATAAGAAGGCTAGTAATTAGCAATAGCGGCAAAAAGTGAGAGAGGCTAAGGTGTATACTATAGTCATACTATCAACTATGCGCAAGCGGCAAAAAGTGAGAGAGGCTAAGGTGTATACTAGTCATGTAGTCATACTATCAACTATGCGCAATGAACAAGTAAAGTGCACTTGTACTATTAAAAATTAAGGTTTCAGTTTACAATGATGCAGTTCTATCCGGTCATATTTCTCCATACTACTTTTATTTCTGCACCAATTTAATCGACTAGTTTTGTACCTATATTTTATTCAAATTACTCTGCTCGTCATTGTGTTTTTCAGCTTGTTTTGATTAGCAATCGTGTTTTTTAAAAAATCCTCTACATAAACCACATTTAGTTGAATAGAGAAGGCAAACTTGTTATTTTGATTACTACTATTATATCTCAATGCAACAAACCCGCATAGTAGGGAATCTCTTATTGAACAGAATTTGAAACGGTAACACCTAACTCCCCTCAGCGTCCAATAGGAGAGCTCGTTTCAACTCTGCTTGGGATATCCACTCTTATCATAACCATGCTCATGTACATCGCTCTTTACAAAAGGAAAGTTGAACGTAGAAGAACACTATAGCAAGGATAAAATCAATATGAAAAAAAGTTATATGACGACCTCATATAAAATCGCATAGAATATATACAGCTCTCATTTTGTTATTTTGTTCTAGAAGGGATGTGTGTATGCTTTTGCTCACGTAGTCACGATTGTTGCTAGCTGAAAGAGAAGGCAACATACAAAAAAAAATTGTAAACGCTCGAGGTTCTTTGTTTGAGGGAGAGACGAGTTTTATAAGCCATGAAACCTATATAGAAAAAGGTGAAAAGCTGAACAAACGTATGAGCAGTAACGAGTCTTTGTTACTTGAGAAGCTCACGTATAAAAGTTTACAAAAAGCTGTGCCTTCATACACGACAGCCAAACAACCATAAAACTTTATCCACAACTGTTGGTCTGTTGTAAATTTCGTGTTGAAACAAAATCTTCATTTTTATGTTGCTCATGACGCTATCCTTGTTGTATTCAAGTTATACTTGGTGACTGTCGGTGGAGGTGTTTATGCAGCAGTACGTGTACCAAGTCCATCCAATAACCACTTTGATATATAATTAGTACGCAGCAGAGAGTAATGTTTTCCATTTTTGCTCAATATTCACGAAAACAAGTCATGGGAGAGTTTATTCTCTGAGGTGGTTGTGGTAGATGGGTGAGGAAGGAGCATTTTCGAGAGTCCTTTTCGCTCAGCCAAGTCAGGTAACAAAAGTTCTATGCGAGATGATGGAATAAAAAATACATGAAGTTTTTTTATTCACAAAAGCTGAATGTTGAAAAAGAGCTATGAAACTCTGAATGTTGTTGTGTGTTAAATGGATTATAGGTTATAGTTTTCTAGTACACACGCTTTAGATATGTGTAACAGATCAACATTTATTTGTTTGTGAGAGTCTCTGATGCCTGAGAACTTTATGGCTATTGTAGGGGGACAATCATTTTTATGCTGAACTCATGTGAATTTTATAAATTTTATTCGCATGTTAGCATATAAAAAGACACTTTTTGCGTAAGTTTATAGTGAGGTTGAGCAGGCATTGCATATAGTGTAGATATTGTGAATGTATTCCACATTTAGGAAAAATTATCATGCTCAATCAAAGAACATGTCGTTGCAAACAACAATAATATGAGATCTATGCGCAACTTGTCATTGTTACCAAAATATTCCGTTTTGATTGCAATGTGTAACCAAAATTGGGTTTGTAACGTAGTAACGTGCTATACTAAACATAAGACAAAGATGATTTTGAGTTAGGAAGTTGAAATAGTTATTTTGGCGAACACATAAAAGCTTAAACAACAAAATGTGTGATGTTTAAATATAGAAAACTGATGACTAATAAGGAAACTGATTTTTTTTATTATTTTAATGTACTAAAAACAATTTCTACAATAATCCACCAGAAAACATGGTGGCGCTTGGTTTCATGTCGCTTTGCGATTTGCTTGAACAACTTCATGCCTTGAAGTGCGTCGTTATTACGAAAGTAGTTGTGATGAATTGACAAGCCGAAGCATTTGTGATTATTTTGTGTTTCAAAGTTTTTTATACAATGAACGAGGATTTGCAACATCATGATATTGTTAAGGAAATTATGGGCAATTTAAAGCTAGCAGAAAGTTTTTATGTATGATTGGCTTTTCATGCAAATTTTCTAATTGCTGAGAGTACCAAAATGAAGAGACAAACAACTTGAGAGCTATCTGTAACTAACTCAATATCGAAAGAGTCAAAACAACCATATGGAAATCGCTTTGACTCTTTTGTACTTGAAGCCCATATCATTTTCAATAACAAAAAACCGTGTTTAGAGTAGGTATGTAGCAGGGGAGATGTTTTCAGATTGTACTGGTAAAGGACAAAAGGACGATGCAAGGAGCAACGCACGCTTAAACTTTTTTTCGCTATATGCAATGGCAAAAAAAGTACACATGCTGTAAATCATGAAAATCAAGTTGTTTTGACAAACTCAGCTAGTGCAGAACTCGTTAGGGATACTTTCAATTTTTAAGACCATCTTCAACTTATTACGTTAAAGTCAGCGTTAAGAGTTTTTCTATCTTGGCCCATAGCGTGTTGGTGAAATTAAAATCGCTGCGTAGTTTGCGTGAAAGATTGAAGTGTTGATGAATTACCATGAAATGTAACAACTCTTTATACGGCCGTCACATCACAGTGGAAAATTCCACTTTATAAATCTGCATGTAAAGCATATTCCTTGAAAATTCAATATGTCGGTATTTTTAAATACATTATCAACTCGAGAATATTCTAAACAAAGATATGGCCGTTTCAATCATGAAAACAGGCAGGGTTTAGATTCACTTGAAATCTCATGGACGTTTCGGTTGAGAAGCTATGGTGAACAATGAGTCATCCTGCCACCTTAGTCACTTTAATATAAACGCCTATAATAAAGGCTATAGCAGTACTCAACTTTGTTATCAAGATCTGTACTAGTTGATTTTTAACATTGTATAAAGGTTAAGTAGATTCGTCAATTTTTCGTTATCTCTGTCGATGTCGATATTCATGTTTTTACGTTGTGCATAACTCATACAGTATACACGGCAGTATATTGCAAGTTATAATTAGAGCGGTAATTATAATGGACTAATTTTTATTCATTGTAAACTGGTTGAATAGGTGAATTAATTTTGATTTTTTATTTGCTTGTTTTTGCAGGAACGGTGTGTAACATCAAAGGCAACTCACTTGAAGTTCCTCGATTTTGCTACAACCAAATTCGTTACCAAAAATCAATGAATCATGGGTCACGCAGGAGAAACAGTTGTTATCAGTCCACAAAGCCATCATGCTGGCAATCATCATCCCCAGGTCGGTGGTCCAAGTAGCAAGAAGTCGCGCTCGTTGGCGAAGTTGAACATCGGTGGTAATGGTGTTGGCGGACTTGGTCACAGTCATGAGAACTCGAAGGGGTCGTCATCGAAGGTGTCAAAGAAGTCGCATTCACATTCCACAAACTCGCAGCCTCAGTCAAAGGCAATTAACGTGGGTAAGGGTCGCCAAGGGAATTCATGCTCACCGAATAGCAACAAGGCTAGTCCGGGTTCCCTCCAGCATTTCCATCAACAGCACTTGATGAAGCAGTCTCGTCACTGGAATGCTTCTACATCAAGACAAAAGTCGTTTAGTCCGCCCACTTTGCATCCAATGCCAACTGGGGAGGGCAACTCACGCACAGCATCACCCGTGCTGCCTGGGAGCAAAATGAAGGAGCATTTCTACGCAGGAGCTCGATTTGAAACTCATCCATCTCATATCGGTCTTCCTGTCCCACCGTCTCATTGGACCGCACCTCTACAACGATCTCAATCTCAGCCATCATCCCCGGTTCCTGTGTCCGTGCCGCAGAAGGGTATTTCTGTTGACCTCGCAACGCTTTTTGGATATTCGTCTACTGACACAGCTCTCAAGTCTGCATCATTCCCAGGAGAACGCATGATGGGAGCTCTCGTGAAAATGGAAGATGAGCGGAAACAGAAGCAGCAAGAGTTGATCGAAAAGGAAAACGTTAGTATTGTTGGACAAAACTGTTTTGGATCTCGCGCTAAGGCTCAAGTGACTACTACTGATAATAAAAGTAGTTCAGCAGGAAAGAGTATTGCTATTAATGAAACTGACGAGTTAAAGAAAGCACTCGGATTAGCTTTCACTTCCCCGGTGAGAGCTGTAGCTCCTATAAGCTGTGGACTTTCTCATGGATCTGAATTGTCTCCGTCAAGGTATCAAGATATCTCCGATCAACTCAAAACTCTTCTGAAGGTTGCAGCTTGATTGTTCTTTCGGCCAGTTTTCTCATGTTGATACAAACAAACAAATTACTTACATACCTACACAGTTTTTACTCTTGCGGCTTACGGCATGTCAACAAGGACCGGTACTCGATGCATGGAAATATACCGTCAGAAGACATTTTTATTCGCATATTTATTAGGGTTAGAGCTTTAAGTTAGACGAGTGTAGTACTCCAAAATTATTGCTATTAAGGTAAAACAAAACAAATCATGATCAGTGAAAGCGATCGCCCGCACATCATCTACAAAATATAATGGGGTTGACGAACAAACAAGATTGTTATTAATCGTTACTCGTCAGTGTTTGTTATGTTGTTTCTGATTGAAAAAAATATTGAAACCCCGGGTGGAGCAAATCGTAAAATGATTCAAATTGTATGACTCGTAGGTTAAGGATACTGATAATTAATCGTATATTTTGTACAAGCAGACTGATCAAAATTCCGTGCTGTTATTGCGTTTTCGTCTAACTCGTTCTCGAGAAAACTACGCAGTCTGCCTGTCTATCGTTTAAAATTTAGTAATTAATGTTCAACTCTCGTACCAAAAGTGAGCATGCAAGGAAAAGCCCGGCTTCCCGAGCTTTATTTTTTAAAGAGTACTGGAAAGCGGGGTTTTTTACGTGACGCAATCAAAACTTAAGTCATTTGATTGTCTGATTAAACTACTACACTTACTACGTTAGGTAACCCATTATAAAAATATTAATCCTTTAGGCCAAGCACAAAACAAAACAGTCATCTTAATGCAATCAGTTCGGAATTCGGAGAGTCAGTCAAGTTATAAGTAATCATGATTAGAGTGTAGCTTAAAAAGGAAAGTATTTAAACCATGTGATCCTTTCTATTCATTCTGTGTTATAATGCAAAAAACTTCAAAATTTGTGTTAGCAAAATTTACACGAGAAAGTTTCAATCAGGATTGTTTTTTTTTATCTTTTGATATTTTACGTACCCCTAGTTGGTACTCAAAATTGCTTAATTGGCTATAAAAAGAAAGTATAATTGGTTATTATTTTCCATTAGGAGTAAAAACAATTGGCAAACAAATGACAAGTTCATAGGAGAATTTTTCAAAATTCCAAAAAGTATAGAGTGCTTTAGAAGATAGAAGTCCGTAGAGTTATAGAATAGTTAGGAAAGTGACTTGACATATATACTTAATTAATGTTTAAGGTGAATGTTTAGCCAAAAAAACAAATAAGCAGGGAAATATATACATACTACGTGTGTGAAGTTGGTCGCTGGCTAAAAAATATACAAGTTTGAAACGTCGACTGCCAAAGACTGTCACTTTGTACCTGCTTCTCAAAAAAGAACGAAGGTATGGGTGTAAACCTCCTGGCAATTGATGGCGAAAAAAAGTGTACTAATTGGCAAAGTAAGAAAAAACGATGGAACCGTGATACAAAAGTTGTTCCATACAGTTCTTTTCTGCAAAAGTTCATTCATGTACTCAAGCTCTCTTCCAAACTAGGAACAAATCTGAAACCAATTTCCAGGTGAAAAGATTTGAACCAAAACTTGCAAGGGGGTCTCGTGCTGATATTTTTAAAACAATGTTCCAAAGGTAAATGAAAAAAAATTGAAAATCCAGTTTTAAACGAACGAGATCTTACAACACAGCAGACACAAGTTTCTAGTACAAAGTATTTCCCTGCTCAACACTATTTTTAGTCTTTCATGAAACTCGATAAAAAATTACATACCTAGAAGAAGATGAGGAAGGAAAAAAAGTGGCGATGAAACAATGACGAAGAAAATTTTTTTGAAAAAAGAAAGAAACTTTTGAATCGCCACTTAAAACTCGCTCGTGTTTTTTGCATACATGTTTTCGTAAAAAGGGGACTCTTATGCATTTATTACACAATGATCTCTCCTTTTTTACGGACTCATTTTTGCTGCGACTATATTATTTACTTGTAATCAAATTACTTTTACAAAAACAATATACCGTTCTCTTATAAAATTCTGATGAATGATTGAGTGTGTGAATGTGACATGGTGCGCATCGCGTCGTAAAGACTGACTCGGAAAGGATTTTTTGGCGAGGTGTGTCATGTAAACGTGATAAAAAGAAAGCGCAGAGGGAAGAGTTTTAATGTTAGAAAGTGCCAACTTAAGGCAGGAAAGGAAACAAAAAAAAAGATGATGGGTAGTGTCAGAAAAGAAAAAATGCATCACGAGAAGCTATCAAAGCTATTAAAATGGGGTGGAAGGAGACTTTTTTTTGTTAGTGATAATGAAAAGCTTAAGTATGTATTTAAATCTTTGTTGGTGCAATAGTGCAATACCTATTGTTATAATGGGATTTTAAACCATGTCCAGTGAAAGATAAAAAGAGTTCGAGATAAATTACACAGCAAGCGAAAGACAATTATTGGAATGGATGTTAGTAATTGTGCTTATGCCTACCAAATACCATTTTTTGGTTAACAAAAGCTGTTGTATAAAAAATGCTCTTGGAGAGTAGATCGATGATTGAAATAGGTATTGCAAAAAGGCTTTTGAATGTGAGTGTGTGTCTGACTTTTATGTGATTCAATTTTCAAAGATAACTATTATTAGTTTGTAGAAGTGCGCAAAAAAAGCATTAACTCATCGTGTCATAGTCGTTACCCTTCAAATTTAATCCAGTGTTTTTTTTCACCTACTCGCATCGTCCGAAAATAATATTTTCCATCGAAGTTTTTTTTGTTGGTGAAAAAAAGGAGAAGACAAAGTTATATCGCATTCTTTAAAGAACTTAAAAAGCTATTATGTTTATAGGAAAAGTGTTAGTTTTATAATTTAATTTACAAAAATGCTCCCAAAAAATTCCACTTACAAAAAATATTTTTTAGATATTAAGTTAGTTTTAAAAAAGTGTTTAGTCTTTTATTGATATAAGTGTGTTTTAGTCTGTTTTTTATAGTCTTCAACCCATTTGNTATTAAGTTAGTTTTAAAAAAGTGTTTAGTCTTTTATTGATATAAGTGTGTTTTAGTCTGTTTTTTATAGTCTTCAACCCATTTGCAAGTTAGCTTGCAAACAAATTCTGATAAAAAGTTTTGTTCTCACAAAAACTGTGCATATAAAATATTTGGTTTGAAAATTATATTATTATTAGTGATGTCAGTATAACAAAGCAAAAATTGGTATTAGAGATGTATCAAAAAATTGTAATTGGTTTTAAGTTAATTTGAAAAATATATATTTGGTAATCCTAAATTGTTTCCTATCTGGTTTGCTACATACCCCATAGGGTATGTACCGACAGTGATGTTATAGAGTAGGTTTTCGAGGAGAGTTTTTGGGATCTAGTCTCTCAGCGTCTGATCCCTTTTAAAAGTGGTACACACACAAAGTATTATTACTGAGTTGCAGTTAATTTTTTAAAAAAGTTGGTACTATATTTTTTGTTCATTTAATACGTGTAATTATTTACATGAACGTCTTCAGACGTTGAAAAAAAAAATTGAGCTGTTTCCTACCTCTCATTTGTCTTTAACGCTAAGCATTTGGCAAAAAACGCTATTATTGCAACATTGTTCACCGGTAAAAATTGTTAATTGCTATTTCCACCTATTGGTATTATAGTGAAATTAGTTTCGTTGCGTATTTATTTTTTTTGTTTTGTGTTGTGTTCTGAAACGTTCAAAATTTTTGTAACTTAAAAGAAATTAAGAACTAAGAAATTATTATGAAAAGGAACCATATCAAAGATGCTAGTTTAAAAAAATCGTATACAAAATCGAGCAGTATACAGAAGGTACAAGATATAGTTTAAGCAGTCGGACCTTTTTACAAAATGTTATAGTTTTAATTTTACTAGAAAAAAAAAGTATTTATGTAACTCCTTTATTTGTACCCGTTTTTCCTTCACAAAATTTGTTTTCTCCTATTCAATTTGTCAAAATCCTTCTAAATCCAAAAATGTGAAAAAAAATATCCTCAATCAGTCTTATAATTTGATCCTAAAATCAGTAAACCGAATTGGCAAAACTTATCCTAAAATTGTCCTTGTTCCTTTTTTTCCGTGATTCTCTACTTTAGAGTTTCACAGGGTCATTCGTGGCCCACCCAAATTATCCGAAGAGCAAAAAATGAGACGGTTTGCGAAATGCAAACATGTTCTCCCATAAATCATAACTTCTTTTCCAGATTGGATCCAGCTGGATTTCATTCTGGCTTGAATGGAATCCCAACGAAACTACTCCTTTGGAGACCTATGCAACAAATATGGACTGATAATGCGAGAGAGAAACGCATTGAATAATATTGATAACAAGGACAATCCATCTAAAGATGAAAATATCAACTGCACATAGGAAAATGCTCCGAAAATGATGAAGATGAATGCAGATGCAAAACAACTACGAAATATCTACTTTATATGAAAACCTACAACATTAAATTTAATTAACAGGACCTCCATGTTTCTTTATTGGGAAAATTATATTTGAACCTACACTTTTCCATAACAATTTAAAGCTATAAACTAACCATTTTAACATTCCAAATAATTTCCATAGTACTATTTCCAATTTTGAACTGAATACTAACAAACTGCGCGCATCTAATCACCATTAGCGATAGAATCAATCAATGAATCGAGCACATTGATGTAGTACACGTTACTCGCAATGTGACGGAGTGCTTGTTTCGTATTAGAAGCCAAACCGAGTATCACGTTTTTACTTCGTTTCATCGATAATGAGTCCTTGCGAATAATGGCGTGTACCTAAATTGACAAATACGAACAGAGTGAAAGTAGTTATTAGCACGCGTTGTGATTAATGAGCCTCTACATTGCGAAAATACTAATTTACCTCTCGCAACTGATCCATATTCAATTCAAATTTTAATGCCCGTAGGCGCTCGAACACGGCTGGGTTCTCCAACTGACATAGGACTGCAGGCAATGAAGTCAGCAAAAATGGGGACGGGACAACCATGTTGTCTGTCTGCTCAAAAGCTTCAATCTCGCTGCAGGCTTTTAGAAATAGGGAAAATGTATCTACGAATTTGCCAATAGAAGGATTAACACTTGCAGACTTAAGATTTCTCTGATGTAAAGACATTGCCGCATAAAGTCCTCCTTTGAAATAGCCAAAAGCTTTCTGATTGTATTGTATCCAGTCATGGGGTGTTGCGCCTGGAGAAAGTAGCATAGGAAAGCCAGCGTTTTTGTCAAAGAAAGTTGTTCCAAAGGAGGATGTCGTGTATTCTTCTACCCCTTCAGTTATCGCTACCATGACACTGTTAGTTTTTGTCTTCTCCGCATAATGAATACATCTTATAGCAAAGTAGTCGCCAACGAGAACAGCGTATTTGTTTCCCATGTGAAATTGCGGTGAACAGTTTTGGAAGGATGGATGGTTGTCAGCGATATCAATAATAGTGTTGTGTATATCCGATGAGAACATTCCAGAATCGGATGCGTTGGCAATGTTATCGATCAGAATGTCTTGTTTCTCACTGCTTCTGTCAGAGGAAAACTGAGGAAAGAGGCTTCGGCCAAATAACATGAGCCATAGTATGATAGGTGGGAAGTCGTAGGTGAAAACCTTGTTGGGATTTATACAACTCTCTGCAAAAGTATAAAGGACGTACACAAATTTGTATCAACAACTAAATAATAATGTTACATGATTTGAGTTACACTCCAAGAGTATATTTGCTCATTACCTTTCGATGACATATCGTACCGGATGTGGTGATTGAAGAATAAGCTGTGTTTTTTCTGCAATATCAATTCCCCCCACTTCATACTTCTCCTGAGTCTTTGTAAAATCCATTGAGGATATTGTAGCTGTTTTCACCATGAAGTGGTGAACCAATGGCGGACGCCTCGTGGAGCATGTGCTTTTGGTAAATCTTTCCCTTCGTTGCTCTACCAATTATGTGCTCAATATGACAAGGGCTCTGTGGTAACCCCTCTGTGGCCTTGACATCATGAAGAATCTCTGCCACGGTGGAACTTTTATGTGATGGCCGAAAATGTGGGCCATCTCTTCCAGGTATAGTTGGAATTGGGACGCTATCCACTGTTAAGCCTTGCAGATACCCTGAATTTCCCGGAAGTGGCTCTATATTTTGCACTGTCTGCAAGTTTCGTCTGAGAATGTTTCTAGAAAATAGTTTCTTGAAAGTAGCCATTTTTCTCTAGAGCCTTTATCGCAACTGGTTATCCTGAGATGACCCTTCCGACGTGAGCTGCAATTGGAAGTTCGAAAATATTTGGGATTTCTCTTGTTACAGACTAACTTTCACAAAACCATCCGTCCCCCACAACCTCCAAGAACAAATGCGGACTTAAAGGATGGGACTGATGACTACACAAATTTTAATGACATGTAAAGTAAGTGCCTCATTCTGCAAGTCTATATCTTTATATCATAGTTCCTTCAACTACTTAGATTGTGTTGAATACAGAGACAAACTACCAAAGCGTCTTCAGGTCCTACTTAAATTTATGTGAGTAGCAGCCAATAATCCTCATGCTGCAAGTCTTTATCTTTATATCATAGTTCCTTCAACTACTTAGATTGTGTTGAATACAGAGACAAACTACCAAAGCGTCTTCAGGTCCTACTTAAATTTATGTGAGTAGCAGCCAATATAATACTTGTATCATTATCATTATGATTTTCTCTCAGGATTCTTAAAGACGGGCCGAGTTTTACATGGCATGAAATTTGGACGAAGCATTAACCGTGAATAAAATGTGAGTGAATATACGAACTATACGAAAAGGGAAACGGGGACTGTTCATGAATTATACTTACTTTACTGCTACGCTTATTGTGAAGCAAAATATAGGATACACTATTGAGCGAACACAATTTACCTTACGAAATTTAGGGACCACTCTTTGCCTATGTAGAAGTCATTCATAATGCTCAAACAATAAAATAATTCACTGCATTTAGTCACTCACCATGATTTCCTTACGATCTGTTTAGTGGACATAAAATGCTTTAGATGTTAAGTAGAATTTGACGATGAAACTTTTCTCGAGTTCATCCATTGGGAACATGCATACCCCATTGTTCAAGAGCCTATTTTTCTTCATGTCAAAATAGAGAAACGTCATTCTTTATAATAGGATGTACAACAGACATTGCCCACATTCGCATATTTGCAACGCACAAACTCTCACTGTAACTGTTGACGCTAAAAAAACAGTACGGTACTAATAATAGCAATCAAATTTGATAGAACATGGGCATTGAGTGTGCAATAGGACGCAATAGTGTTTCTGTAGTAAGATCTGTCAAAAGTCTTTTTCCGCGTTTAAAATTGGTAAATAGAGAAGTAGCTATATAATGTTTATAGCTTAAGTTGCAACGAAGCCACTGTAAATAATATTATGTGGCGCTTTTTAATATTTAATATGCGAATAGAATGAAACACAAGTACATTTTGGTTGATGAAAAATAGCATATCTCAATATTTTGGTGCTATACGCGTATAAAGCGTTAAAAGTTAATTGCAGCATGACCAAATGAGTGTCATTAGAAAATGATCTTACAATTAAGGGGTGAATGATTTTGGCATTGGCACCAGGATGCTTCGCCTTATCTCTTTGAATTTCTCTCCGAAACATTTATGCTGTGTGACATACATGTGTTACATGTATTAAAAATTATCGAATAACAAATAATGTTTTAGCGTGTTTTTATTGAAAAGTGAAAAAATTACAAATGAATGTCCCGCATTTAATCTTTATATTCTTCATTAAGAGCTCTACCAATTACAAGTCGTCTCACCTCTGAGGTTCCAGCTCCAATTTCATAAAGTTTGGCATCACGAAGGAATCTACCGGTCGGATAGTCATTTATATAACCGTTTCCACCTGTACAATTGGCAAAATAAGTATTTGAGACTTAAAATCATTGCAGTTTGAGACAATTTTCAAAAATATATATATATTTTACCTAAACACTGAATCGATTGTAGAGCCATTTGTGTTGCATTTTCTGCAGTATAAAGGATGACTCCAGCGCAATCCTATTGGAAAATGAATCAAATTATGTTTTAAACGGGTGTCTCAGTTTCAGTTGATTAGCTGTCGTAACTGACTTGATAAGTTGACTGGATTGAATCCACCATACCTTTCTGCTGGAATGCCCCTTGTCACAGGCTCGGGCCACATTATATAGATAACTCCTGGAAGCACTTAAAATAGTATACATGTCGGCAATTTTCCCCTGCAATGACAAAGTTAATATGTCATGATTTAACTTGATGTGAACAAAATGATCATCAGCGTAAGTTATGTATGTATGCATATGATGTATCATACCTGCATAAGTTGAAATTCGCCTATTTTAGTGTTAAACTGTTTCCGAA
>JAAXOA010001327.1:0-16445 GCA_036561885.1 Salina celebensis
AGGATACGGAGGAGTCTCCTCCTGCAAGCCATCTACAAAACGGGAATTGTCCAGGATCCATTAAAAGTCCCGCGGAAAACAACAGAAATACATCAATGACTGAAGCTAAACCTGACGAAACTGATGCAGCAGGGGAGGATGAAGAAGATGAATACTGGTTTTCGAAATGGGCAAGGAAACCACGCTTCCGAAGCATTTTTGCCAAGAATCCTGAAAACCGACCCAAACTTGGGGGCAATGAGAGTAACAACAATAACAGTATGGCACTAGACGAGACAAACAAGGTGACAACGGAACTGGAAATGGCTCGAGCAGCAGCTGCAGCTAAGAGGAGGGCCTGGGCTTATAATAACAATGGAAACTGCGAGTCTACTATCACCCAGCAGCCAACTGTTACTCCTGGGGAGGAAGAATTCAACAGCATTGCCATTGTGAACACTAACAAGCAGCAGTGGAGTAAACAAGGAAATGAAAGCTCTGCGGAAGATCAATCAGGAAAAGATGTTGCTGATAGTAGCTCATCTTCAAGTCAAGTACAAGTGGAAGTTTGCGTAGAAAAGGTGGAAGGAGAGGAGTCCTCATCCAAAGATGGTATTTTCAATCCAGCATTCCAGATTGACGAAGGGGATGAGTATGATCAATGTGAAACTGAAAAGACTGATTTTAGTAGAAAAGTGGATCAGGCTAGAACTAGTAGGAATCCAAGCGTAAGTACTTCCAGTGTCAAAAGTCGCTCATCGTCCTCATCGTCAACTCAAGCAGAAGAAGATGCCATTACCAGTGAACCAGAACAAGAAAACAGAACCTCGCCACAAACTAGTTCAAAATCTTTGTCACAAGATATCAGTATATCTAACATAGCACCTAAAAGACCTATTATATTTTTCATTCATTCTGTGGCTGGATCTAGTGATGTTTGGCATCATCAGTTTGAGTTTTTCCAGCAGCTTGGATATGAAATCGTAGCTCCAGATTTACTAGGTCATGGGCTTTCCTCCACCCCGCTCAATCCGAAGTACTACTTTTTTGAGTCCCTGGTTCAAGACTTGATACTTATCTTCGACCATTTTTGTAAGGATGACTCCAAAGTGGTCCTAATAGGACATGGATACGGGTGAGACAGAGCAATCCAACAACAGAATTGCGTATATACATATGACGCATTGGAAAGCATGTATTCATTTGATGTATGCATTTTTTCCAGAGCTTGTTTGGCAGCCATGTTAACTCGTGTTAGACTGAAAAATGTCGCCCTCCTTATCACGATTGCGGGAGGAGGCCCAAACGCCCCTAGTTAGAAGGACGTGCTGCCAAGATTCATGGTTTGCCTGGAAATGTAAACTTTTCCACAGGTATGACACCAATTTTCCATACGATTGCCTTAGTTGCTGACTGGACTCTTGTATTGTACAAATTGCAATTTCTAATCTTTGGCTTGAATGATTACTGTAGCAATAGAGTCCGTGGAAGATTTGACAATCCAGAGCTGAAACATGTCTTGCCTGCCACCATTCACGAAAATATTCTTTCGGGTCAGGTGTGGCCGGATGGAGACTCCACATTTTACCGTCGGATCACTGTTCCAACATTGCTTACTTATGGTATGAGAGACAAAGTAGTGACACTCGTGGAAGAGTGCGAAATGGAACGTACAATACCGAAGAGCTTCCTGGAACTGATTGACAGTGCTGGGCACATGGTTATGCTTGACGAGCCGGAAAAGCTGAACAAAATGTTGTGCAAATTCATACAATCGTGGTCGTGACTGTTGCAATAAAGATGCACAGAATTTAAACTTTTTTCTGGTGTATCAGTGAAACTTTTGTTACAAAAAAAGCCCGAACTTAAACTGTTACATGGGGAAAGTATAGGAGGATATTTATTATAGTATTTTAATGCCACGCACCAAATCAAATCGTATCTTATGCCAAGAATTAAATTCGCAACAACAGAGTATAGATTATGGATTGTAATGAATTTAATACATAACTTTTAAAACTAATAACTTGAATGTCTGTGTACATCTATTGTAAAATCAATCTGTGATTATTTGAACAAAATAAATTATTTTAAGCTGAGTCGTAACTGAATAATGCAGAAAATCGTATATTTATCGTCTATATCTGTATCTTTTGAAATGAAACCAGAGTTGAAAAATGTTGTTCTGGAATTGACATCTGAATCCACGTTTGTAAGAATACTCCCATTCTCGATTGACTATCTTGAAAGCTATGTCTTCATATGGTGGCCCAGCATGAAACCTGAGAATGGCGAAGTCCGGGTTATCCGCACAAGTTGTCTATGGAAGAAAGAAAAAAACACCAGTTATACACATTATTAACTACCCAACAATAATAATAGGTTTGGCCAGAAAAGAAAATTGTAACTTGTTTTTGAATTCTTTAGAAACTTACCAAAAAGTACTGTGGAGTCGTGTTTTTGTCAATTAAATCTGGATAAAAAATGTTGAACTTGTAACCTTGCACAATTTTGGGCGGCGGGTTGTCCATGTCATAATGTGTTTGGTTATATTTGTTCCACTCGAAACCAGTGTGTACCCTGTTGAAATAGCGAGGTTTGCGGGGCCGATACTTGTCACTCCAAAGATACACTTGGTCAACAGGAGTTTCCACAGAGAATGTTGCCTCGTCATCATTCATTCCCTTCTTGGCTTCATGTTGTAAAGCTTTCTCTTCAGCGGTCCATACGTTTTCTACTTTTTGTCCAACATTCAGCACGACGGATCGTGCCAAATCGAGTCTGGCGTTGTCTTCATCTTCGCCAATGACAAAGATTCCAGGTTCGATGTCATCAAGGCTTATCATCCTAGGACTGTATCCTGCTTGCTCATATTTCAGAATAGTTTCGTCCACATATTCTCTGGTTTCATCGTCAGACTCAGTTTGTGCCGTAGCCGCAGACGCAGCAGAAGGCAACAGAATGCTGTGATTCCTCGTCCATGGGAATCTCGTCGGGGTTTCTTGTCATACTTGTTGATGGACCTGGAATTGGACTATCGGCATGTTCCTCCGCAACTCCTTGTTCAGCCTTCAACACCGCCAGTTTCTTCCTCAAATTTTCTTGATGCCGGTCTCTCAACTGGGCTCTGGCGATGTGAGCTTTTAGCTGTGACAATAGGGACTCCCAATAACTGATATCAACGCCCGAAGATGAACCATCAAGTTTTGACTGAATCTGTTGCTTCAATGCCTGCAATTGCTCAGCAGTTTTTCCTTTGAAAATTGAAGCCACGTCTTGGGCAACCGCACTATTGATTCCTTCACGTCGTTCTAGAGCAACTCTATAGCCTTCATCTTGCTCTAATTTTCGCAATTTCCTCAATTCATCTTCTACTATCACAGTTATATCATTCCAGTAGCTGATATTCTTATCGTGCTCAATCTCCTTGTAAACTTTGATGTCCTCAATAAGATCTTCTAAGTCGGATATAGTCAGCCCATTTAAATACGTGTACGGCTCGTGCATCTCAATCGCATCTACCTCTTCCTCCGCACTTATGTACTGAGCTAACAAATCAATTGGCTTTGCTCGTCCATCCTTTATCCTGATCTTCGATCTTAGTCTGGCTTGCTCCAAATGAAACATGTCTTCCTGAGCTCCCCATTCTTTGAACTGTGTCGCCTCTTTCTCCCTTTGAAGCAGCTGTTGCTCCTCCTCTCTCGCCATTCGTTCTTGTTCCCTCTCCAGTCGTCGCTTTTTCACTTTCTCTAGCTCCATTTTGTTTTCAACTTGTTTCATGCGATTAATTCTTTCCACTTCTTCATGACTGATATCTTTCAGACCATCTTTCTCCAACTTTTTCTTCCATACAAACGTCTCGGTGATGTTACTGTCTCCAAAAGGGTTATCAGTGTTTGTATAATGGAGGTATTCCTGATCCCAGCCCATTCTTGCCTTCCTCCGCTTCTCTTTCTCTTCTTTCTTTTGCAATCGCCGTCTCCTTTTTTCTTCTGGAGTCTCCATCGACTTTAGCAGTTCCTTCCTCTTCATAACGTCCTCCAGCCGTTTCTTTCTTTCCTCTTCTAGCTTCATCATTAACGCAGCTGAGTCATTTGAAGATACTGATAAATCTGATGAGTCTGATTCAGAAGATTCCCGTTTCCTTTCCTTTTTACTCTTGGATTTCTTCTCCTTTTTGTGTTTTTTCTTATCTTTTGATTTTTTAGACTTTTTCTCCGATTTATGACTTGAGACACTTCTTGCTGGGGTGCGCGACCTCGACCGGTCACGTTCTTGCCTCTTATCCCTACCCCTGTCACCCCTATCACGGTCACGAATGTCACGATCTGCATCCCTTCTGTCACGAAATCTTTCACGATCACGATCTGAATAGGACCTGTCTCTGGTCCTTTCTCTAATTCTTTCCATGGTCAAGTATTGTTTAATGATTAAATGGTATTAGCTTTTAATTATCTTTTTTCTGATATTTAGACTGATCTAATTAAATTTAGATCCTAGACCAATTTCTAACCTTTTTTGTTGTGGATTGTTTACTGCCACTGTTATTATAACGAAAGTTTAAATGGTATTTACTGCCGCACTTCCCGTCCGGTTGGGGTAATGTGAACACTTATACTCAGCTGCAGATTGTCCGTTGTGTGCGAGCGAACCAATCCCGGCGGCTTCTCTTCATTCATGAAAAAACAATAACAGTCTTTCTCTCTTCTTCCCGGACAGTTCTATTCCTTCAACTCAGATCAAGCAAGTACTCACGGTTTCCCAATTTTTTAAACGATTAAACTTTTATTAACGGGTTTGACAGTTCAGTTCTAAAGTGGCCAAGTTTTGTAGCAGCAAACCGATTTTGAATTTTTATTTTATTCGTCTGTTTGAAAAGGAAGTCAACTAAAAAAATCCGTCAAAATGTCCAGCAAAGATATCTACTACTCCAACAAGTACACGGACGAACACTTCGAGTACAGGTAAGGATTGAAATCCGCCATCCTTCTAATTTGAATATTGAAACCGAAAAATGAACGAATATCTCAGGTTCTACAGCTTAAATGTACATTAATAAATGTTAATTGTCAACTTCAGGCACGTTGTTCTTCCTAAGGAAATGGCCAAACAAGTTCCAAGGCACAAGCTAATGTCTGAAACGGAGTGGCGCACTCTGGGAGTTCAACAAAGCACAAACCGATTTTGAATTTTTATTTTATTCGTCTGTTTGAAAAGGAAGTCAACTAAAAAAAATCCGTCAAAATGTCCAGCAAAGATATCTACTACTCCAACAAGTACACGGACGAACACTTCGAGTACAGGTAAGGATTGAAATCCGTCATCCTTCTAATTTGAATATTGAAACCGAAAAATGAACGAATATCTGAGGTTATACAGCTTAAATGTACGTTAGTAAATGTTAATTGACAACTTCAGGCACGTCGTTCTTCCTAAGGAAATGGCCAAACAAGTTCCAAGGCACAAGCTAATGTCTGAAACGGAGTGGCGCACTCTGGGAGTTCAACAAAGCATCGGATGGGTTCACTACATGAATCACGAACCAGGTCAGTATTACTTAGTAATCACGACAGAAATTATCTAAAGTCTAATGTTGTAACGTTATTGCCAATCGTCCATTGCCGCTGGAACTGACCTTAACGTTTCTTTGTATTTTGTTGATAGAGCCCCACATCCTCTTGTTTCGAAGACCACTTCCAGGGAACGAGAACGCCAACAATAACAACAAGTAAATTCGTCCTCCAGAACCACCCGTCGTATGTTTCTAAAGTCATTTATAATGTAAATATTGCTTGGAACGTGGAGCGTCAGGAATTAGGGTATATTTCTTAATTATTCTGTATCAGTATCTCATTACAAATGATCAGATAAGGAGGAAGTGTAAAAATGACTTAATCTACCTTTTTTAACGTCTCGTCGAATGCGCAATTTTAATAACTATGCAGTGTTATATTTTATATATTTGTAAATAGACTAGATTTTACCAGCGATTTCCTTTAAACTATGTACCTTTCTTTTTAACCCATCAATCAAATTGATTTTAACTAATCTTTCAACCAACAATTTTTTTGAAAAAGAATGTGCAGTCCTTAAACTAATTAGAAGAAAAAAATCAATTGTTCCAATACGTGTCAGTATGTACCTTTTTAAAACTAACTGTTGTTTATGAATAAATGGAGGAAAATTGAAAGATATTTGGCTTGCAATTTATGCCCAAATTCAAACTTGATGTAGTAGAAAAAAATTTGTCACATTTATTTTAATTACAAACAAAAAATTGATAACAATCACAATCTACATATAACTGATGTGTTTGATTAGTGAGTCCATTAGGAATTTGAATTAGCAACTACAAACAATTATTTGTGATAGAAGAGATTACACTACTAAAATGAAAATATGGCACATTGCATTGTCATGTTTCGTCATAGCATATTTTTCAAATGATGAGTTTTCCAAGATGGAACAAGCTTTAGTTGGGTGGTGGAGGCTTGCTTCTGTCGATAGCAACTTCAGCTTGTAACCTGGGAGGAAGCTCTCTGTAAATGGCTTCTGGTACTTCATCATTACACCGGTATACAAGATCTGACCAAATGATCATTTCCTGAGAGAAACAGAACACGCCGAGACGACCTCCCTTCAAAGTGTTGTCGAAAATATTTCCTGAATCTGCCACCATGTTCTCTCCTTCAAAAATTCTCAACCTAATCAGTCCGATTTTGGGACGATGCAGGAGTAACCACCTGTAGGCGACCTTTTCCCTCCATCCTACGTTCCGAGGATCCTTCCACAACAATTTGACTTGTTGCTCAGTATCTCCGGTGTGCCACAAAGAATTTCTCAACATTTCACCTGGACCTGTGTTAGATTGGACGAGTTTAAGCTGAATACCAGGTTCAGCAACAGCACGGAATGGAGTAGCTTGCCAGTAAGTTTGAGTGTTCTTTTTCCACATAACTGTGTAAAACTGGGAGTTATCTTGGTAGCTGAAAATGAATCCAACGTAGTCATCGTCAAGCTCGGTATCAACGAAAAATGTTCCTTCAAAGTCGACACCACCAAAACGATGGAATCCAACCGCCAGACCAGGATCGCTGTTCATCGTCTGAACGATTTCCGCTCCTTTGTTGTAGATAACCCAGTTAGGGTCAATTTGAGACTCGCCCTCTGGATCCAGTACGACTGTTTGATACGTTCGGAAATCGGTTGTGTAGATTTTCGAGTTGTTTGGACAGTTATCCAAGAAATCTGGAACCTGATCGTCATCAAAATCATCTTCACAAGCGTCTCCACGTCCATCCCTGTCCGTATCAGTTTGGTCAGGATTGTAAACAATTAGACAGTTGTCGCGCTCATTAGGTATACCATCATTGTCTGAATCAGGGTCGCACTCGTCACCTAAAATACAAAGTAGACATGAGACTTGACTTCAGTTTCAAATCCAACGTTTTACGCAATACGTACCTAAACCATCATTATCTGCATCCTTTTGGTCGCTGTTGGGAATATTCGGACAGTTGTCTACATTATCCTGAATACCGTCTCTGTCTCTATCAATGTTGCTGTCACATGCATCTCCTACTAAATCCCTGTCGGAATCTGCTTGACTTGGATTAGGTACTCTTGGACAGTTGTCACATTCGTCTCCTAAACCGTCACGATCCTGATCCCGTTGAGAAGAAATTAGGTGTACTTGGACAGTTATCGCGCTCATTTGGTATACCTGCAACGTTCACATTTTTAAATTGATTTTTCAATCCTGCCTTCCACACCACTTTTGTTTCTTTTAATTGAGTCCTACCGTCATTATCTACATCAGGATCGCACAAATCACCAATTCCGTCTCGGTCAGTGTCCTCCTGGTCCAAATTAGGTATTGTAGGACAATTGTCGCATGCGTCTCCTTGTTTGTCTCCACCGTCCGGATCAGTGTCTTCTTGTCCTGGATTTGCTACCAGTGGACAATTATCCTACCAACAAGCAATAAAATCTGTTATCAGACTGTCTTATCAGAGCTACTAGCTCTCAGTTGTATGCAACACACGTACGGGGCTATTTGGGATTCCGTCGTTATCAGCATCAGGATCACAGGCGTCACCTTAATGATTTCAAACAAGAATCAAATGCAAACCACATTTCTTTACGAGCTGGTTGTTTTTACATTAATAGACCTACCAATAAGATCATTATCTGCATCTTCTTGACCCGAGTTGGGCGTATCTATGCAGTTATCCTTCCTACACTTTTTGTCGGTACATCCAAGATCGTAATCCGGCCAGCCATCCAAATCTCTGTCTGGTCCACAAGACTTGCCATCTCCTGCCCAGCCAATTTTACACTTTAAGTATAAAAAACAATCAATTAGACTCAAACCAGTCACATATAACATTTTAAAACAAAATTTATTCATATCACACCTTGCAAACGTAGTAGTTCAATCCTGTCAGTTTTACGCATTCTGCATTTTCGTCACAGAACGAGCCATCAGGACACATGCCAGGTCGGTTGTGACATCCAATAGTTTGATTTCCAAAAAATCCGTGGTTGCACTCTCCACAGTAGAAAGATCCTTCGGTATTGACACACCGAGAGTTTTCTGCGCATCCACCATTTCGACCGTCACTGCACTCATCAACGTCATAGCACCTTTGTCTGTTTCTTCGGGCAAACTCTAAACCTTGGCCTTGTAATCCTTGGCTGCCCGTAAATCCAGCAGGACAACCGTCACACCGGAAACCAGGTGAAGTATTGATACATCTCACACGAGGATCGCATGGTTCGGCAAGATCACACTCGTCAAGATCATAGCAGTGGGTGCCGTTTCCGGTTAGACCAGTTGCACATGCGCCGCACCTGTAGTATGGTGGCTCGTCAATGTCGATACACTGCACACCTGAGAAAATTCAGGGGAAATAACGATGCACCAAAAAAGTAGTTGTCACCAATTTTATCATGTTGCAAAAATAATCAAAATGGAAGCATATGCCTTTCAGCTCTCAGTATAATTTTTATATGCTTGGAAAATGTTTTATTAAAATATTAATAAAAGTTTTCATATGAGTATTACATTTTTCAGAAAAGGCAAAATAAATTGTTAGTTTAAATAGTTATAAAAATGAAATATTTGGATTTGGTTGGATAATACTGTGCTGTAGAAAATACAAAAGTAGACCGAGAAAAAGGGCAGGATGTTGGTCCTCAATTATAAGAGTTTCTAACCTGAGTAGCAAGGTCCACTCTCACAGCCCCGTCGTCTTTCACAAGTTCGCCCATCGCCAACATAGCCTGGAGGACAAGGTCCACACTGGAACCCATCTATTGTGTCATAACATTGAACTCCTTGGAAGCAAGGTCGCTCTCTGCATGAGATCCCAGGCTTGCATGTTCGTCCATCGCCTACATATCCTCTTGGACATGGTCCACATCTCACCGTTCCATCAGAATTTTCAGAGCATTGAACGCCCTGGAAGCATGGCGGTGGAACTGCACGGCAACCTGTGCGTGGCGGCTCTTGGACTTGAATTAATTACCACAAAAAGCATTTTTTTATTTGTTTCATTTCCCATAAAAAGGCAAAGACGCGACGCGGCATAGGAAAGTGCAACCACTCGCATCTTTTTATTGATTTGAAAAACTTGCTTTTACTTGCCGATAAAAGAAAGAAAAGTATATTTTAAAACTAAACATTATTTACCTGGTTTACACATTTCGCATTCATCCAATGAAGTTCTCAATTGTCTTGTCTCTTCACGCTAGTCGCAAACAAATGAACGAGTATTAAAAATCCCCCAAAACAAGTAAAAAAGCGACAGTAAAATAAAAATGTTTTAAAACAAAAAGGTGTTTTGAGTCCCGAAGATAAACATCATTTTAACGATTGACATTTTCAAAAAACAACATTTTTTCATATGCATACTAGTTTTGTTTTATGCATAATTTAAAATGGCAAAAGCCCCATGAGTCCTCCCACGCGTGAGTAAAGTGTCTTGTTTTTAATCGAATTATTAGTTCAACAAGCTCTGGTTTTTTGGCAACAAGATTGAAATAACCTGATAAGAGTCAAGTTTACCTGGCCTGCAACTTCCAGTTGAAGAGTTTTACATTGTTGTATGAGCTCTTGAAGGGTTTTGATGAGCAGCGAGTCTGTACATGTAAGAAAGAGAAAAATGTAGGTAGTAAAAGTGTGTAGGCGGAAGGAGTTTCATTGACGTTCGTTTTGCATTGCAATATATAACAAAATTTGTCGCCTTACCTCTTTCGTCAAAATCCGGAGATAAGATGGGGATGTCACCTTGAAAATTCATGAGTGTACATAAAAGAGAACACCGGTTTAGACTTTTAAAGAAGGATTAAATGAGGTGATTTACGTTTGGAAACAAAGTTCAGTGGATGCACACCACTGAATTATTCAACAATAAAACAAAACGATCAATCACAAACAAAGCTTGTATTTTTAAAGCCCCATTTAAAGATACTTTTGTACACATGTAAATGACACACAGGCTGGTTTTCCACCTGGTAATCAAACTAAACTACCTAATTACATCCAATATCCGTAAAGTACAAACAGCTAACAACACATTCCTCATGTTCTTTTAGGGAATTTCTCCTGCAAAACTTGCAAGAGTACTTAAAACAGTTTGCAAAGAACCGACATAAATAGAATGATGTAATGAGTCTTTCGACACAGTTATTATTCCAAAACTAGACAAGTGGAAAACCTTGAAGGTAGTTTAAAAGGTGAGAAAATTGGTTGAAAATGTTTTTAAAGGAAAATTAATTATGATCATGTATTCAAGCTACAGTCATGCAAATTATACCGTGCTAGATATGGTTAGGTAAAACAAAAAAGATCAAAATATCGTAAAAATGTGAATGTATTAGTTGAAATTTAAAAAATCATATTCAACAGAGAAAAAAATATGTATTTCAGGTATGAGCGATCTCACCTCACCTCGGTTAATAGCCCTAGGGCTAGGCTGTACTAAAGGACAAGGTATAACTTGTGGAGAGCAAGTTGTCACTGACCCAACTTTAAAGAAAATGATGATGATAATGGTTTAAAAAAAATTAAATGTCGAGTTTGATAACAAAACTTCACAAAAAGTATCCGAGTTTGGTAATAATGGGAGGTGTTTAGAGATTCGTCTGATAGGCGAGAAGTCCAATGCAGTAAAATTAGAGTCGTCAGTTGTCATTAAAATATGCTTTCATAGTCAAAAGGTCATGTCATAAGTCGGTTAAATGATTAGAGGCATATAGTCATCATGCAGTTAAGAAATATGAGTACTTGTCAACACGAAGACTAACGCTTTCATTATAATCGTCAAAAGGTCATGTCATAAGTCGGTTAAATGATTAGAGGCATATAGTCATCATGCAGTTAAGAAATATGAGTACTTGTCAACACGAAGACTAACGCTTTCATTTCGGGGTACGTTGAGATACTCGCTTGTTTTGTTCTTCCTAATTGCTAGATGTATTGAGTCAATAGAACAAATTGTGATTGACAGACACGCTTTTTAAATAACCCCTCATACCTCTCCTGTAAGTGATGACTTCATTTGTCGCCGGTTGGATGGCTTGTTCCGCTCTTGACGGACAACGAAGATCGTCCAGTGCTTCTCTTGCATCCAGAGATGGATGGACGGTGACCTTTATCCTGCGATCACGGCTCTGAATAGATAAAAAATGTAATATACAAATAAAAGCTTATGCAAATTACATGTTCCCTTTACTTCCTACTGAACCATAAAGGTGTGATTCATAATGGTGAGAAAGTTGGGCTGAACATGATTGTCTATCATATCAAATTTCGGCATGATTTGTAATGCTGTGTTCTTACTGCGCGAACAAGTGGAGGTTTAATCTTTCGGAGCATGTCACGTGGGCTTTTACTCAGAGTAACAAGACCTAAAGGATGGCAGTCGAGGAAAAGAGCCAATTTTGCTGTTCCAGTCCATGGTTGGGTAACTTCTACCACAAAGTTTTGATGATTGCTGGAATCGTTGAGGAAAGTGGCCGGGATATTTTGAGTCTTCTTTGCTTCATTCTCAATCGTCTCGATTATCACTGCCGTGAACATAACCATAAAATGCAATCAAATTAATCTGGAAAGGGTATTTACAACGGATTTAAATATTTTCAACGAGAAAAGGTGTAGTGTCATCTCAGAGGAGAGCTCGTGCCATAAAAGGAGATTGGATTCAATCAAGTGTGCTGTGTCTGTACAAGACCCTAATAAATTGCGTTCATGTCAACAGCCCCCGCTGTGACGAAGAACATGTACGATATGATAATGCATCTGAAATCTCACAGGTCTCAACAAACTAACGCCCAATTTAAGCATGCAGGTATTCAACAAGGCATTAAAAATGTGAGCTGCTCTGAATTTCTCAATGAACTCAACACACTTGTCAGGAAAGTAACTTTGCAAGATGGAGAAAAAGTTTAATGTACTTAAACGTAAAAGGTAAAAGCAAGAAAGAGAATGACACTACATGAAAAGAATTTTGTCTTGTTTAGTCACACGAGCGACCGAGCCGAAAATTGAACGCCAGACAAAGTCTACCAGTAAACTAAAGTGTGAACAAACTGGGTCGTTTTTCACAACCAACATAAAACTGTCTGGTTGAGTCAAAAATGGTATTTGAAAAGTGTCGTTTTTTGGATTTGTCGGAAAAGTAGACAAAACCATTTTGGATGCAATGCAGATTTTCACTTTTTTAAATATAAAAAGCAGTTGGTACAAAACCTACCTTGACTTTTCTTCCGATCAAATGCAAAGCCCAGTTGCTGTTTAGAATGGGGAAACTCGATGGTCAAGAGAATATCAACGTTTGCACCAACACGATTTCTCCTTCGCGCTGACAAATTCTCAAGCACAATTACAAATCGATCATCCTCAATCGCCTTTTGAAGCGATTTTGATAGATCTGAAGAAAATGAAAAACCATTTACAAACATCCACCCACATAAAAATTGTAAGGTCCTTTTGTATACAACTTGAATTTTTATGTTTGAGTGACACTAATATGCATACCTTTGTCTTGCGAAAATGCAGACACGTAAATTAGGGGCACTATGAACACTAATAGTTGAAAGTATACTCTAAAAGCTTCGTACAATCATGGTAAAACTTGGCTGAAACTAGCTTTAATAAGAAAACATTTGCTCTTTCCTTCTTAGGGAACAACTTTAATCACTTGATAACTCGCTCAAGCGTAACGCTTTGGCCCTACCCCTCCACACAAAACTTATGCACACACTAGTTGAACTAAGCTGTGAGAAAAGTATTCATGACACCTGTGACAATCATCTACAAACTCTTGATGACCTCATAAAAACTAAGCTGTCTTACTTGTCACGGCTAACATTCCTCAAGCATGGAACACTTTCATATGCTTGTCCAGTGACTAGACTGAAATCTAACACAAGAATCGGGATGAAGTTGTCACAGGTGAAGAAAGACTGTTGCTTTCTCTCGATACCTCCCAGAGATCTTTGTTGCTTTTCTATGCGTTCACTCTCTTCATTCTGTTCACCTCCTTCAAGAGAACCAGCCAAACTCTGACTGACTGTGTGAACTGGTTTGTCGCTTTAACTCTTTCGAAAAAAGGACCAGCATCAGCAACAATAGCATGTTAACGTCCACAGAAGATTGTATCTTCAATCTCTCTCTTGTTACGCAACAAAACGTGCACCGAAACAAAGGATGGTATGGTTCATTTCAACTTATTAGGTAAGATTAACCGCTTCTTAATACAATTGCCATTTTAATCATTTTCATAGCGTATTTCAATGCTGTAAAGTTCAGCCCAATCATATAAACATATTCCATGAGAATATTATAAGAAGACAGAAAATCACTTAACGCAGTTCACAATGTTTGCACTTGCCATCATTTCGAAGCATCGTCAGGCAAAATTTCCTTTCCTCAGAAAGGTGAGTTTGTGCTTGCGCATGGAAATGAAGCCAAAGGAACGAGTCTATTCCGACCCACGGGAACAACTCACTGAAAAATTTTCTTACGTTAGTATGAATCTGAAATTTGTGATGCCTGTGTACACTGAGAAGGATGACTTATGTTTCCGATGCATCTGTACTTTTTGGCAGATTGAACTCATTGACTCATTTTGTTTCGTTCTGCTGCAAAATATGCAAATAAGAAAGTACCTTGGCAGGTTGTGGAACGCTCTACACTTTTCAAATACATAACAGAACTACGAGGACACCACAAAAAACACATTTCCAATCATGAAGCCTGGCCACAGAAATAAAAATACAAGCGAATTAATAGCAAAAATAATTTCTTAGGTATGCAGGTCCTATGAGTATGCTACATGTAAATATGCGATTTCATCTTTCAGGTTCACATTTTTTCAATAATGAGTTTTTAAAGGAATGACTAAAAGTGTATGGTTTGTTTCAACTTGTCATTTGGACAGTGTAGTGAGTGGCACGTAAAAAAGGAGAGTGAAGACTTTTCAAGGAGTCACTGTTGTAATTTTTAATTGTTTTTTTTTCAAAACTGCAACGTAATTTATATCATTTTTTTTTTCTTTAAAAAAAGTGTTCATTGACGTGATCGTTAATTGGTAAAAATGGCAGAAAAAAATGTCACTCCCTGTAACACTCATCTGTCTCCTATAAAAATAAAACAGAAGCGTCGGTTCCCGACGCACATTCCTGTTCTTCCTGGACTTATGAGGTCAATTAGTTTGAGGGAACCAAGTTCGAGTATCACTCCGCTTGTCGAGGCGAAAGCACCTGACAACGAATCTGTCGTATTGGGACCCGTCAAACTTAGCCGTGGACTAACCATCAGTGCCAAGTCTAGTTCCGTTTCCAAAGAGACAGAGGAATCAAATCAGCCGCAGCGTTCTGCGTTGCCACTGGGCGAGCGTATCCAGCAACTCAGGAATAAGTACCGGGGAGTAAATTTGGTAAGTTGGCCGATATTTCAATATTAATCAACATTTTTTTAACAAAATAGACATGGAAAATTTAATGGTTCAAAGTGTATCGTTATAGTAAAATTGCATAAATAGTATTTGGGATTATAATTTTTTTGAACTGGCAGTTTTAAAATGTAAAGTATAGGACGCATATAGAATATCAATTGAGGACGTATCATTGTCTGTAACCCATTAAAACTCTTTTTTCACTTTGCCACTAAAATGTTTCTGTTTTACCTTCTAAGTATATATGCTAATGAATGGCCCTTTGTTTTATACGGGCAGAAGTAATTTGTATGGGCGGGGTTCACTAGAATAGGATGTATTCTTGTTTCGTACATGACGTAATGGGGCATTATTACTCTTTAAATGTAATCTCAGAGTGGAAGCATTTTGGAAGAAGGATAATATAATCTTAAAAGATCATCGTCTGGCATCAATCAAATTTCATGTTATCCGGATTCTGCCCCAAACTTATGTCATGTTGCATGCCCAAGTTTGGCTCAAATATTGAAAAAAGCATTTAAATGTACCTGGCTTCAATTGTAAACTTTAGTTTTTGTAGATTTACCAGTTACCCTAACCTCCAGTCAGCAACGAGGGTACAGGGTAGACTAGATAGTAATGCCTTAAAAATACAGCTCTTTGTATTTTATTTAAATTACGGTATGCATAGCCAAGTTGTCTGTTTGCCTTTTCAAAAGTCTATCTTGACTTCTGAGTCCCTTTCAGTTTTAGGCCTACAGTAATAATTGGCAAGGACACAACAACACGCATCAAGTTTCTTCAACTATGTTTCTTCGATACGCAGGTAGCTTTGTTCAGTTCTTACTTTTTACATATTGAGTAGTTTGAGGCAACACTATTAGTGTATGATGCTACATAAAGCTTGAAATTCTTTTTGCATAAATACTTTCGAAAAGCGGCGTCCGTAAATTATGATTTTTGTTATGTATGACATATTATGATTGAAAATTTGACGTAGTGATAGCTTTTTTATATACGAAATATAACTAGTTTACAATTTAGGCATTTTAAAAATTTGTTGTAGAAGGAGCCCGGAGTAAATCTACGCAATACTGGAACACACTATTATGCCCATTCTCGCACCGACGCGGAAGACAAAATTAGCCGACTACTGGGATCAGTATCTGACACAAGGCGCACAAGTTTTCAGGTGATTGATTTCAACTGGCATTCAGCTTACGAGAAGGTCCAGAAGTTGGCAAATGATTCATCAAATCACGCATACTCTTGTCGCATCATCAATTCCTTCCATTATAAGTTAAACTTCGCTAGAACACTACTTGACCAAATCAACGTCATTTTCCAAGACCGGCAGCTACCTGCAATCGACGATTTGGACCTCAAGATGAACCAACTTTGTAGCGATATGGACGTTGTCTTAGCAGGGAGGCGTGGAAGAGCAACTCCAAATATTTCTTGGATAGATTACATGAGCGACCTGTTCAAGTACGAGATCTCTAAGGCCAATAGTGTGGACTACAA
>JAAXOA010001328.1:0-16440 GCA_036561885.1 Salina celebensis
AAACCATTTCTTCAAATAAGCCCTTGATTTAGAATGTGTAAATAGTGACAGCATGAATTATTATATATTATATTAAGAAATATTGCGAGACACGTCTAGATCCGCTATATATATCGCATATAGTCGATATCTATACAGAAAAATAGGATAGAAATCAGTTAATATATCTTATGAATGATACTACAGAACAAAAATTCAAACTTCATTTGATTTTGACTGTTCCGTTGTGTACTATAGTCTGATGGTATCTTCAACTTGAGTAGACGACAAATATAAGCTGACCGACAAAATATTAATTAAGTACGTGTTGCCTCAAGCACGAGGCCAAGAATTTATTGACTTCATTTATGAATTAATTGCATCCTAGCGCATACGGATTTCAGCAACGGTGAGTGATTATTTGGCGTTCGGTGTATTTGAAAAAGTTATTCTCAAGTATGAAGATATATTATAGTAAGAAGAAATTGAGTTTCAGTTTCAAGATGTTCTCCTCATTGCTTCACAATTTTCAATCCTTGGCCTACTGTGTAAACATCAAAGTTTAATGAATTAACAGTAAAAAGAGTTCTGCAATCGCCCATTCAAACTTGCAGCTAATGTTTGTAGTCATTGATTCATTCAGACTTCACACATGCATGCTCAAGCAATTAGGATCAGTAATTAGTCCTTTTGACTCGCAACTTTCAAGGGTTACACGGAAATCGTACAATTTTGTGTGCCTTGTGATTTGCGACGTGTTTTGTAGAATAGCATAATATTCACACACAAAATAGCTCAGACGGTGGTTGCGCAAATAGCCTGAATCTTGAAGGTCTCTACTCTAGTTCCTCATTTTACCATATTTCAAATGTTTTTGCAAGTAAAACTATATGAAATACAGCGTATAATTGGCATTGTTTGTCGCAATATTTCATGATCCTTGTTTCTTGCCTTTATTCCAATTATTGTGACAAACCTCGACAAATGAATAATTTAGTGAACATTAATGAGTATCAGTCAATAAAAATACATTTCCCCCAACATTACGACTAGCGAAGAAATTGTAGCATGAAAACCGTGAGTTTTGTATGCATAAAAATGTCCATAAATTTTCAACACAAGTTTAGCGCAAATGTTTCACTATGTTTTTGCAAGTAAAACTATATGAAATACAGCGTATAATTGGCATTGTTTGTCGCAATATTTCATGATCCTTGTTTCTTGCCTTTATTCCAATTATTGTGACAAACTTCGACAAATGAATAATTTAGTGAACAGTAATGAGTATCAGTCAATAAAAATATATTTTCCCCCACCATTACGACTAGCGAAGAAATTGTAGCATGAAAACCGTGAGTTTTGTATGCATAAAAATGTCCATAAATTTTCAACACAAGTTAAGCGCAAATGTTTCACTGACAGGTAAATCGGTGTACAATAAAATAATTCCTGTTCCTTGTCTTATATTCTACATTATACCCAACATTCCTGAACATTTTTATGTTAACCTTGTTTTTTGCGTTCACAAGTTGGATTGCAACATAGATATGCTCCTTAGATTACGCAAAAAAATCTTTTGGATTCTACTTTTTTTAACCAGTGATCCCCAATGACGCGCAAATGAGCACAAAAGATATGCAGGAAAAACATTCAGACACCTATGGTTGCGTCGCTCGTGAAGCGAGACGACACGCAAACGTACAATCATTTTACATTTTTTACATCTCATTTTGGGTTCTAAATTATACAAATCTTTTTACATAACTGCTCCAGCACCAACAACCTCTAATTTTCAAGCAGCTCGTTTCATTCATAACCACTTCATGTATCGTGTATAAAAATCCTCCGTGTTTTTTTACATTCAACTCCTCAAGAAGTTAAGAATGGATGTGCCGTTTGCTTGTCTGTGCAATTAGGCAAATTTTGTTGTCAAGTTTTACAATCTACACTTTGTGTCTTTTCCAATCAATTAGAATATTTATGCAATATTTTTTTGTGTTTTGTTTATCACAAACAAGCTTCGTTCCAGTGATACGTTGAAATGTATATGGTATGCACGTAGTACAAGCCTTGATCCGTGAATCTTATTATTTTAACTTTTTTTGGTGATGGCAGTTCGTGAGACCAGATATTTTTCATCGGTTTACCCTAACTAATGCGTACATGAAGCGTTCGGAGTTTGACAGGCGGTAATTAGTACTAAAACTTTAGCTCCTATTGTTCTCAGAGTCTCTTTCTAGCTTCGTCTGGTGGTGGTGATGCTGGAAAATGTATTAACGAGAAAAAAAGTTGTCAGTTAATTTGGTAATTTTTCCTTAGATGAGCTACGTGTCTGTTCACCTATGAAGTTTTTTTTACCCCATGTACTATGTACAGATGAAATGATAGTACAATTGTTTATTTACGAGCTCGTGCAAGCCAACATAGTTTATAGTCATGATCTTACAAAATATCGATGTCTTTCCAGCGAGAGAGGCATGAGTGTGAATATTAATTTTTTTTTTCCAATGGCATGACAGGCTCTGCAGAACAGTATGAAATCGAAAATTCTCGCATCATTGCAAGAAAGATTAAAATTAGCGATAAAAACGTGATAGATTTACATTTTACCATTCAGCTCTAAAGAAACTCACATGCTTTAATGTAAAAGATCTCTTGTCCACTGAGCTTTTCAAATTGCGTCCTGGAGTTAGCATGCTATCAAAAAGAAAACTCTTCTTTACAAACGATTTCGTGAACATGCCGTTATAAATTAAATGCCTTGGATCACCGCATATATAATCGGTAGACAGAATCGTTCAGATGGAGGCGTTTCTGAGTTATCGTGCATTGTTTAGAATAACTAGATTAACTATTTTGATAAACATACTCAAGTGTGAAAATTTAAGAATGCAACAGAAAAAAAAATGAAAAGGACCAAGGCTACGTGTCGATTTTTGCCTTGAAGACGGGAAAAAATGGCTGACTCAATAATACAAAATCCACGATTATGATAATCATTTCGTCTGCACATTGCAACAGAGTTTTGCACTAATGTGTGGTAAAAGCATGGATTTATCTTGAACAAGAAGATACACGAGCATTCAAGAAAGCAATATTACTTTTTTGAAAGGATTCTGTCAGTCAGGATTTGAATTATATTTTTTAGTCACTCCCAGACTATCTCCTTTCTTTTGCTGCAAGATCGATTACATGATGTAATAGCCATTCTCTTTGAAATGAAAGAAATTCCATGAGCTGAGCTCACTATCAAAAGCATTTTAGCAATATTACGATTTCACCTTCGTTTCTAATGTACTCATCGAATTTTTTTGTGGTTGTGATTTTTTTTTCAGAGCGTGAATCTGCAGATATGAGCCAGTTTTTGGACATCCATTCAATGTGCGGTTTGGTCAAACTTTTCTTTAGAATGCTGCCACGTCCTTTGATAACGTCAGACGTATTTGAAAAATTTATACATGCCGGTAAGTAAGACTTTTTTATATATGACACCGTCAAGGACATATCAAAGACTTTAATTTAATTTTTCATAAACTGGCTTTCAGTCTGTTGTTTTGGTGGTCTGCGTTAACTCACTGAGAATCATAATAAGCAGTTCATAATAAATTCAAAAGGACTTTTTGATTGGATAAAGTGCTCCGACTCATACGAATTAAGTGTTTAGGGAGCTGTCAAATCATTAAATACAACTTTGCAAAAGTCAGTCATGCACAGACTTGTTGCTGAATTGAACTGTATCATGTTAAACCAGAGTTTGCTGGTACCTCTTTATTTGCGCATGTCTGGTAATGATCTTTCTTGGACGAGGATCAATTTTCAGGTAGCTTTTTCAATGCGAAATGAATCAAGCAATAAGTAGCGTGTTGTGAAAGGACAAGGGAAAAAATATGTACAAAAAAATGCAAATATACTGCCGAAACAACTTATCAAAATGTCGCGATCGATCTATCAACCACTGGAAGCACCAAGTATGGGATCTATTTTAAAAGACTATTTGATGGCCAACTGGGCTGATGATAAATTGAGTTATTATGGAAGAAAATGCTAGTTTGGCTTCAGTACAAGAACCCCGATCCTACTGCGCATGCGGAGTGCTATAATATAAGTTGGCCAATCCTCAATTTAATCCGACAAACTGTGCAAATTTTTGCACTGCGATGAAACATCTCGTTAGACGATATAGGTAGTATTTTCACCACCCAGGGACAAATGTTATGGGCGGGGTTCTTTAAGAAAACGTTTGCTCACCGTGTTGCACTATAGGCGATGATTTCATTACTATTACAATGTAGGTAGTAGGTACTTTTTGCGCAATGTGCTAAATAAAACAATTTTGGTAGATTCATCTCTGGCTTGATTTCTTGATACTTCGTTACTCAACCTCGCACCGAAAACATGAAACTTTCAACTAAATTTGATAGAGAAAACCATACATGTACATGACACTTCTGTTATGGCCCTGGGTGACAAAATGTTTACATTTTGGATCAGCACAACCTTAACTTTGTCCAGTTCTTGAAACCATATACTTTCTATCAAATAATCCTTTTCGCTAATATTGCAAATACGGGTAAAAGAGCCCATGTTTTTTCACATTCCATTCGTTGACATTCAACCTCAGTGAGTTTATGATTCGCGATGTTCACGCCAGCTTAGGATTAATTCACTTGTATCTGCGCAGATAATGAAGGAACATTTTTAATAGCAATACATCAACGTTAACATAAGAGCATCAAGAACATGAAAATGCTCTTTTTATCTTTATTATGCATCAATAGTATAGACATATAACATCGCATCTTGAGAAATGCAAATTCCAGCTAGATCTAGATTATGTACGGTGTACCTTATGACACTTCAGGTGTCAAGTTAGGTTACTGTAGCATATAAATACTACCTATTGAACCAAAAAAATAAAGCACGAAGGCATATTATGCATATTTATTCATAAAATGGTGAATATGTATTTGATTGCAAGATAATAATTGATGTTTGTTCTTTGTTTGTTTTTATCTCTGGTGTGGATTGTATTGCGAAACAATGCGGGAGCAGATGAATTGACTGTGGATATCATCAAGAGGCATCTGAAGAAACTACCAGGAGCTCATTATGTGACGCTCAGGTTTCTTTTACGTCATCTTCACCAGGTGGCTGACAGGTGTGACAAGAACAAAATGAATCCGTTCAACCTGAGCTCGGTTTTTGCTCCCAGCCTTTTATGTCCTGGACAACTGAATATGAAGTACCTTGAAGCAAGGCACGACCGCTCTGGAGTTGATGATCATCAATGTTCCTATTCTATTTCCAAAGAACTAATCTATTCTATAAGTACGACGCATTTATTAAGCTAATGTTAGCAATTATCGTTTCAAAAGACGTGTGAAAGACAAAACTGATTTTTTTAAGAATATACCTAGCTTAGGCATGACGTAATGTCAACCTAACATTAGTCATTTTATATTTTTCAATTTCTTTTTTTGACTTTAATGGAATGCTTATACTATAATATAAAATTATAATGTACTATTATGATTTTAAGAACCAGTGAGCAAATTAACGTATACAAAGTTATCGCATGCGGGTAAAAAATAAGAATGATGAAGTAAAATGCTTTTTGAAAAAGATCAAAATAAAAGTGAATCGAAGTCTGACATGAGCCTTGAGTACATTTGTGTATTTAATTTCCATGGTGATCCAAGGTTTTCCAAGGGAAACCATGACAATGCCCGGAAACGATGAAACATCCTTGGATGAAATGGATTTGGCAGTTGTATTCCTCCAAGGAATGCATCATTGTTGCTTTCGCATCTCACATCCGAGATTGTTGATCATATTATAGGTTTTCCTGGATGCATTTTTGCATATAACGGATGGCTGATGATAAGCTTGCTGTGGAATCCGAAACCCATACACGCTACCTATTCAGAGGTCAAATGTCGTATAGCCAGACTCTCAACGTGACTATTGCAGAAAACTATTTCGCCCTTATGAAAATCTCCATCATCCATGCATGCAAGGTTGAAAACTGGTCAATTATTTGTAAAATTGAGAGTAATCATGATGGCATCACATCAAAATTGAAAACTTCCTTTTTGTCTTTGGATCCTCCATAAAAAATGGAATTTCTCTTTCATTATTATTTTTTCATGTTGGAGTGTCAGATGCTGGTCGCTTTCGAATATTGTTACAGGTATCCTCTTCAAATGATCAATTCCCATTAACTCTTAGTTAAGTGAAACATGCCATGAGGAAAAAAAAATCTTTGTTTCATTTTCATCAATTCATGCGTTATATTATTTAATTGCTCTTAGATCATTACGTAATTGATAATACTTGCAAGTTTCCATGTAAGATTTTCTGTTGCCACTTTCAATCACATAACCCTGCAAACATGGCATATGCGATGGAACTTGGAACATAATATAATATTGCATACCAAACGCCATCATGGTTCAACTTTCCTCAAATAAGTTACTTCTATTTTCATAAGTGACAAGGCATTTAGGGATTCGTACACTGCTAAAGATTTCAAACATAATATATCGAATGATTCGAATAAATTGAAATAAAACACATTTAAACAGTGGATCGTGGTTTTCATGAAAAAGAGATATGAACAACTTTCGTCATGTTTTCCAGGAAAACGAGTAAAGTGACCAAGAAAATCGCTCAAAATTCCAATTAGTCCCCTTTTCCTACAATCTTGTTCTATCTGAGCCCATCTCTTCTATTATTTGCTGATTTGAAACAGCTCAACTGGATATCTGATAGCTGCACCCCTCGACTTACATTTTAAAATATTTTCGGCGTTTTACCTACTCAAGCTGCTAAGAAGTCTCTAGGATGATTTTCTCTTCTCCATACCATCATCATTACGTTTTTTTTTCTGTCGAGTAGAACATGTAACTCTCAACAAATATGATTGATTGGAAGCATGAATCTGGTTTGTGATACACAGATTGCTAGAGCATTCTTTAGACGAACATTTTTTTGCAGATGTCCAGTCAATAGATACACAACCTGTCACTGCACCAGATAGTAATAATAATTTCTTGATAATCAAAATGAATGTTGAAACTGGAGCCAGTCCCTTTTAATAAAATTCTGTATTTTTGTCTATCATGAATTATTACAGAGATATTGCAAGGTGCTGAGCATGACAAATGTCATTGGAACTTAATCAATCGCGAAAGAAAAAAATCTGCGAAGATATCAAATCACCCTAGTGAAGTAAAAGATGAAATATGTTGATTATATAACTACCTCCATGTTCTAGTATTAAAATTATATCTTTCTGAAGACAAAAGCTAACTGGAATCACTAAGGGAGTACTGGAGGAATACAGGGCTTTGCAAAAAATTATTAAGCTTGTCACATCTATTCAATTCAAAACCAGATTGGGTAGATTGCTTCTCGGTCGAGTTCATATATGTTCAAACGTTCATAGCATGTATTCTGTGTACTCTGTTCTGCGCATGAATTCATGTTTATGGATTGTAATCTAAATCTGGAGTTTGACAGATGCTAGCTGCAGACCCAGAGAATGGAGAACCAACTTTCCAGCAAAGACAGCCATCCAGTTTTTAAATGTTTCTTTTTTTTTCATACATATGACCAGATGGAATGAGGAATGTGAATGTGTGCTGCAATATTAGTGGCCCTCGTAATTTAGCATTGCATAAGATGTACTCATAATCTCTAAAGCTGCGGAAAGCTCGTATTTATCCTTCATCCTTTAGACTTTCAACCTAAAATCTTGTCAAGAGTTTTGCTGTCACGAGTCACTTCTGATTTCATCTCCATTTTTGGCAAATTTCTTTTTCGCAAATACTGGTGATAGTTTGAATTGAAGTGTGAAGAAGTTGGTTTGTCAGACATTAACAGATAATGAGTCATAAGCTGATTTAACATAATTCTTTTATGCGTACGTGACCAATCCGTGATAGGTAAACAAAAAGTATATACGGTAAAACAGTTCCATTCAAAATCGACGCATTTTGGTGATTTGTCAATAACTAAAATGGAAACGAAATCCAAGAAGAGTGTCTTCAGGACCGGAGCCTCAACTGCCGATAGAAGCACGGTCGTGTATGTTGGACCCTTTGTTCACAGTTTGTCATGGGAGAATCCATGTGTTTTGGTACAAAATGGGGTCATTGGAGTCAAAGAAGGAAAGGTAAATTAGTGGACATAAAACATCGATTTGTCTTAATTCTTATTTACCTCATTTTGCTATTTTTATGTTCATCGCAGATCCTATTTGTAGACACCACCGAAAATCTTGAATCTTTACTGAAGCAACATTCCATTAAGGAATCAAATATCGTCAAGCTATCTGAAGGGTATGTAATGGTTTCTGTAAATTGTGTAAATGGGTAACGTTAACGTAGTTTTAAACTGGTCACCTTTATGCCTGTTTTTTCAGTGAGTTCCTGATGCCGGGATTTGTGGACACACATATCCATTCCTCGCAGTATCCAAATTCGGGTCTCGCACTTGACCTGCCACTTTTGGAATGGTTGGACAAATACACATTTCCACTAGAATCAAAGTACAAAGATGTAAACTTCGCCGAATCTGTTTATCGGAAAGTTGTGGTAAGATACCTGAATATAATTATCAAGAACGGAAGCATGGAAGAATTAAACTTTTTGTTCCATGTGAAGCCAGTTAATTAAACTCAAGTGGTTGGGTTTTATTTTGGAATATGTAGGAGCGAACATTAAGCAACGGAACGACCACTGCTTCATACTTTACTACAATTCATAAAGAGTCAGCAGCAGCAATGGCGAACTTGGTGGATCGATACGGTCAAAGAGCACTGATTGGAAAGGTTTGTATGGATTGCTACACACCAGACTACTACATAGAGACAACGGAGGAATCCCTTGCTTCCACTGCTGAGTTTGTGGACATGATAAAAACGAGAAATGTAAACAAACAATGTATTGTTAAATTCAAACTTAAGTACTGGGCCAAAATTCAATTGTAAATTGTGTGTGTGGAAATAGAATCCTTTAGTTTTACCAACGATTACTCCCCGGTTTGCACTAACTTGTTCCGAAGAACTTCTGAAAGGCCTTGGTAACCTGGCAAAGGCACATGACGTCCACATTCAGGTTAAATTGTGCTTAATTGGTACAATATTAGCTGTGATTTTGAATAACTATGGTCATTTTGTTTTTACAGACACACCTTTGTGAGTCCTTGCCAGAAATTGATCGCGCCATGGATTTGTTTCCACAGTATAAAAACTACACAAGCATTTATGCCGGAACTGGGCTTCTGTCTAAAAAGGTAATCTAATACAGACCAAAAATTAAATGACAGATTGGGGTAGAATGAGTTTAAATGTGATAATTTTGTATACTGTTGTAATCGCACAGTCGATAATGGCCCATTGCGTCCACTTAAATGACGACGAAATCGACGTCTTAAAAACTCACAACACGTCAATTTCTCACTGCCCAACATCCAATATTTGCTTGCACAGTGGGTTATGTCCTGTGCGAAAAATTAGAAACGCAGGGGTTAAGGTCGGGCTTGGAACAGGTACGGCGGATTTTATCAAGTATCAATGCTAATTGGAATGCATTTAATTTTTTTGAAAACTCTTTTTTTTACCGAAGATGTATCTGGAGGTTATTCGCCGTCGATTCTTGAAGCGATGAGACATGCAATTATAACCGCCAAGTGCTTAACGATCGCTGGGAAGGAACCTGAACCTTTGACGTACAGGGAGGTAATTTACCTTGCAACCCTTGGCGGCGCAGAAGGTAAATAATGTTCCAAAAATGCAATGTCTAGAGTCTAGACATAATAATAAGGTTTCCCTACATAAATAAATTGTATGTATTGTTTAGCCCTAGCTTTGGACTCAGAGATTGGCAACTTTCAAGTGGGAAAATCATTCGATGCTTTGATTGTGAGCTTAAAAACTGATCTATCCGCAATTGATGTGTTCCCAAACCATGAGTTGGTCGACCTACTACAAATGTTCATCATGCTTGGGGATGATCGCAACATTTCAAAAGTATTTGTGAATGGACAAACAGTTAAAAACCTACAATAGTAAAGATTGGAATATTTGTATTATGACATTTTTGCGTGTTTGTTCTGCCCAGTTTTATCTGTCAGCCATATAGGCATCATGATTTCCTCACTTTTATACATATTGAGAACAATCTATAAGGCATCCACCACCCGCCCAAAGTATCCCTGTCCTTATTAATTACGCCCGTCTTAAACAAATAGATCAAAAAAAATTTTAAATCCAACTACTAAAACGCCCCAACTCAGACGAAACACTAATCACTGGAAGTAGCGAGGAGAGGATCAATTTAACCACGTTACGACGCTACAAGTTAGTTGGTGAGATTGAGATGGTCATGGAATATTCATTGCATCCATATCACATTATATATGTTTTGACATCGATGCATTATCTTAAAGTTTCGTCACTCAAACAACTACCTGGAATCCTCACCAGCTTCTGTTATTAGAATCCTGTCAGACACACGTAGCTTAGAACAATGGACCATACTTGAGATTTTATGGTAACTGATAACAGACAGACAGACAACCCACAACAACGGTTTTATTACGTAGCTTTAGCTTCTTATTGATCACGTGCAAAATGCAGCTTAATACAACTTTGTTTCAATGTTTTCTATACCAATACCAATCATTATTAGCCATTGTCACGCATTTAGCTAATGCTACAAGTATGCATGCGTCACTCATTAGAATTTGGTATAAAAACGTCATTAGCCCTGGACATTTCCATCAAAATCATTCAACGCACTTCACGAATTCAGCAACTAATGGGGAACAAAATGGCCAAGCAGTTTAAGCCAAACAATAAAACCGCATTTAGTTGTCAGATGTCCGCAGATGTCCTAAAATCTGAAGGGGACGTTGTCACGTATGTGGGACCGTTTGTTCACAGTTTGTCATGGGAGGATCCATGTGTTTTGGTTCCTAACGGTGTAATTGGAGTCCAAGATGGAAAGGTAAAATCAGTAAAATTGGAAGCTTCATTGGAATTCAATCCTTACTACGAGCTTCGTGTTTGATCGTTGTTTGGTGTTGTTGCTCCAAGATAATTTTTGTGGACACTGCCGATAACTTGGGGAAGTTAAAACAGGAGTATTCCATTAAGGACCCGAATGTCATCGAACTATCAGAGGGGTAAATGTTTTTCCACAATTTATTCATAAGTTTCAATTTCGATGCATAATCCTAGTTTTGTTTTCTACATTATCAATTTTTAAGGGAGTTCCTGATGCCAGGATTTGTTGACACCCATATACACTCTTCCCAGTACCCAAACTCTGGTCTCGGCCTTGACTTACCGCTGTTGGAGTGGTTGGAGAAATACACGTTTCCATTGGAAACAAAATTCAAAGATGTCGATTTTGCTGAATCCGTTTATCGGAAAGTTGTCGTAAGATAGCTGGGTTTAATATGTCAAATCCTTCAAAACACTTCAATGTTCCTGCTAATTAGCCTGCCATTCCCTAATTAATCTGCAAAAGTTTATAATGTAACGTACTCACGTTTTGAATCCCACAGGAAAAAACTATTAGCAATGGGACTACAACGGCTTCATATTTCACGACGATTCATAAGGAGTCTGCAGCAGCAATGGCAAACGTGGTCGATCACTTTGGTCAAAGAGCCCTAATTGGCAAAGTTTGCATGGACTGCTACTCACCGGAATATTACGTGGAGACCACGGAGGAGTCCCTTGCATCCACTGCGGAATTTGTGGAGCTCATAAAAGCGAAAAATGTAAACATGTCCAACACTAAGTTTATGAAGTATCAACTACGAGTCTCATGAGTCTAATATGGAATATTTCTGTTAACAGAATCCGTTGGTTTTGCCAACGATTACTCCACGTTTTGCCCTTACTTGCTCCGAAGAACTCCTTAAGGGCCTTGGCGACATAGCAAAGACTGAAGACGTCCACATACAGGTTGAGTAGTACACTTCCTATGAAAAAGGAAACTCGTTAGAAGATATTGGTTACTGGTTACCAAGGAAAATATTGTTTTTAGACACATCTTTGCGAATCTTTGGCCGAAATCGAGCGTGCACTGGAACTCTTCCCACAGTATCCAAACTATGCAAGCATTTATGCTGGAACCGGACTTATGTCTCGAAAGGTACTAAAAATAGCAAAAAACAGTACAACAAAAAAGAATGTAGTGCATATGAATATGGTGTGTATGAGGAACTTGGTAATTGTTTATTTACTAGGCGATAATGGCGCACTGTGTCTATTTGAATGACGATGAAATTGAAGTCCTGAAGACGCACAATACATCTGTCTCCCATTGTCCAACATCAAACATATGTCTAGCAAAGTGGATTATGTCCAGTTCGAAAACTGCGAAATGCAGGACTGCATGTTGGGCTTGGAACAGGTATGTAAAATTTGATGAACAATAGTCGTATTTTGAATAATGTATTGTGTAATGTTTTATTTACTTAATTGATATTTTTTTAACTATAAGATGTGTCCGGGGGCTACTCTTCTTCAATGATTGAAGAAATGAGACACGCAATCATAACAGCCAAGTGCTTGGCAATTGCTGGCAAGGAACCAGAACCTTTGACTTACAAGGAGGCGGTTTATCTTGCTACACTCGGAGGGGCAGAAGGTACGCAGCCATACTACAAAACTAATGCAAATATGAAATAGACATGATTCAGTGTTTTTAACGTCTGGATTTTAATTCTTGTAGCTCTGGCTTTGGACTCCGAGATTGGAAATTTTCAAGTCGGGAAATCGTTCGATGCTTTGATTGTGAGTTTAAAATCGGATGAATCAGCAATTGATGTGTTTCCAGACCAGGAGCTGGTTGACTTGCTACAAATGTTCATCATGCTTGGGGACGATCGCAACATTTCCAAAGTATTTGTCAATGGACAAACAGTTAAAAGTCTTGAGTAGTTAGCACCAGTCAAGTACTTTCAAATTGCAAAATATTGTTACTTTTGGCCCATGCCACGCTTGACGTTAACTTTACCATTTAACCATTTTGTTTGTTGACATATTTTTTATTTAAAACAGTTAGTAAAGCCTTTTAACATATTATAATTTGAACGAGCTGAGCTGTGTAATTTTTTCTCTTTATCTCTTTACTCTTCAGCTACTCACGGACGAATAACTTGTAACACATCTTTCAATTTGTTTTATAGCTGACAATTGGACGGACGGCATAAAAAATGAATATTTGGTTAATGAACAAAAATATTTTTCTAAAACTGGCTAGGAATAACAAAACTTAAATGCGTGTCCCTGGGGCGGGTTACAATTCTTTGCGAGGACATTACAATGTTAATACTATATTCCCTATTCCAACAACAATACACTAACAATTACATTACAAATTACTACATTCCATTGTCTGTCATATTTTACCGAACACTTTTGTTGTAACTCTCGGAAAATGAGTATTTAAGTAGTTTGTTTATAAAGTACTCTCGTCATATTTTTTGTATCTGGTAAAAATAAACTCTAATACTGGCTTCCCCCACCGCCCTCAAACGAAACTGTATGATCAGGTTGATCTAGCCGTGCAGTTGGAGCCGAACCGTTGCTCATAAAACCTCTTATAGGATCCTCGGCACCGTTAGCACCTCCTCCTGCTCCAGGAAAGGCAAACCCTTGAATCACCACCAAAGTTTGCAAAGTCTCTCGGACTACCAAGCTCCCCGTCGTCTACGAAAGTCTCACCCTCACAACTGTCACATCTTCCTTTAAACTCCTTATTGCATTTACAGTTATTTCCGGTTGCATCTCCCCTTCCTGCAGCACGTTTTGTGTACATCGCCGTAGTAACAGCAATGTTGTCGTTAGATGCATAATGTCGACCTCCCGTTCCCGATTCACAGCAAAAATGGCAGTACACGCCAACACATAAAGCTGTCAAAAAAGAATTCCATAACAAATTAAACCTTCAACTCTTCACTTCAAATATAACTGAAAACTCCATTTACGCATAAATTATGCAGACCACTTACGTTAAAAATGCGAAGAGGAAGATCGAGATTAAAATTAGAATGCCCGAATCCATGTGCACGATGAGATTTGCCCACTGATATATTAGTATAATGAACCACCACCAACTAAATACATCTTTTTTGCGGTAACTGAAAAGATAATGATAACTTGTTAGCAAACGTAATGATGACAGAATCCTACGCGCTTGTGCAAAACCGAAAATGGGTGGAATTCGTGAGTACTTGTAAAATGTTACCCTTCTTTAGCAGTTTTAAGTTACATGTGTGCACACAAACAAATCTGAATTTTTAACCTTAGGGTACGATTTTAACATAGCAAAAAAAAATATGGCTTTTGTATGACAAACACAAAACACTAACCCTAAAAATGAATGAGCCAGACTAGAAATGTTGTCCATCCATACTTATATTTTTTTATGCGAGAGGGATGAAGAAGATCATGGAGTATGGTTGCTTGCATTCATCCTGGTGATTACGCATTGTTGAAAACTTGGTACATTATTGCATTGCTTGCTGATGCTGTACTCAGATTTTGGCTGAGAGATCGCTAGGGTTGAGATGCCAGAATGCTAGAAAGATTTTCTGAAAGGAAAACATTAGTAAGTAGGCATTATTTATGCATGTCCATGAATTGATATTTAGGCTTAACGATTACAAGCCAAAAACTAAAAGCGTGTTATTGCGAACAGGCAAAAAAAGTTACACGATAAAACTACTTCTATAAGACATGAGAACAGCTCTAATATTATATTATGTAGGTAAACATGTTACTGGACTGTTTGAAGACGAGGACGCTTTCGTCTCTAACAGTGTAGGTTACTTGGCTATGGACATAATGAGGTTTGTCTGTATTTCTTCTGTAAATCATCGAAAGACACACATGCACGATTCTGAAATCACGATTTGACCTTACGAAAATTAGCATCACATTAATGAAGTCAGTGTTATGGAACGCTTGAAGCTCTTTTTGCTGACTAGTGTCACTTCGTCGCGTATGAACAAAAAAACATGGATTGTTCTGGAACATGAAAAAACTGAAAAAGAAATATAGTAGTTGTTCTAACAAAAATTATGGCTGCAATCTTTTGATATGAAAATGAAACATTAAGTCATAAAAATTACCAACCGCGATACGTGGCTGTCATGTAAGAGTAGAAAATAAAATTCCCCAAAAAATATCCATCTCAAAAGTGGTACAAATTGAGCACACTTCAGGTGACACCTGTTTTATAGGTTATTTTATTGACATGCTTTGGACATTTGAATCAAAATTTTTATGGCCGATTCATAAAAATGTTACACACAATTTTGTATGGNTTTGAATCAAAGTTTTTATGGCCGATTCATAAAAATGTTACACACAATTTTGTATGGTTTTGATTCAAATGAGTAAAAACAGCATGAGGTTCATCTTTGTTGGGTTTAAGGCGGTAGTAGGCTACATCTTTGCTATAAAATATAGGCAAGGAATGTTTAAAAGATATTATATGGTACTGTTAAAACATGTAAAGGGTTGGTTTATGCTACTAAATTATCTATTATGATTTGGAATGATTCAGATGGAACAACTCTATTGTTTGTTTGATAAAAATGGCACTCCCTGGAACAACGATGGATCCGGGATACAGCCAACAGCGCAGTGTTCTCTGCTGATACACTATGATTTGGACGAAGCAAAAATCCTAATGGTTTTTAACATAAAATGCCGAGCGTGTCAAGCTGTTTTCATGAAATTCTATTATTTACTTCACTGCCTGGATAAAATCAACACAGGAAGTGCTTAGTTGTTGATGGTGGCTTTTAATGAGGTGTCGAAGACGTTAAATCCACGTCTTTCCACGTTACGGCGATTATGTAATTTAAATAAGTGAAAACCTGTTGCACAAGGTTGTCATTGAGATTTTAAAAAATCCATTCAAGGTAAATTGAAAGATATAGATAGATAACGTCAGTACATGGTCAGTACCAATTATTCATAACAAAATAACAACCAAAAATTATTAGACAGGATGTTGTAACTTGTTGCGCGAAGAAACCCACACCGACAACCGATGCATTTTGCATTCTACTTCGCTTGCCACAGGTTGCTATAACTTAATGATGAGGTCCTATAGACTTTAAAGCTGAACGGAAGATGTCTGCAATTCAAAATGCAATATCGACGAACACTCCTTTGTTTGGTTTTAAAAATTGCAAGGCAATTCCATTTTATGTTTTCATCAAATCATTTTCATTGTGTTGTGGCGTGTGTTTTTACTTTCTCTTTAATAACTAATTACATCATACCTAACTCATAGCAAAAGTACCTAACCATACTATAACAAAACACTATAAAATAGGTGGAAATATATAATGATGATGTTTTTATTACGAACGATTTAACAAAAGCTAATAGAGCTATAACTGTACATAATGATCACATAACAT
>JAAXOA010001329.1:0-16435 GCA_036561885.1 Salina celebensis
AGCAAGCGTACTCTGTTCCCAAATGTACGAATGGGATGGTGATAGCAATGTTAGGCCTTATAGTCACTCTACCGTGTACCACAGCCATCCTTGCCACGATGGGTACAATAGCGAAATGCAATGTGAAGGCTAAACTTAAAACTATGAAAGTCACTTTAAGGTTATGATATATCATCAAAGAACAGGAAGGTTTGTCTATATTATCATTGTCAGCCTACAAAAATGAATAGTGTTTTTAAAAGTTAGTTTTAATATTTTGCCGTCGTCTGTTCCTGTTCTAAATCTGTATGATTCAGTCGTCCATCATCAAGTGCATCCACAAAAAGTCACTTTCTGTGTCATTACAAAGCAATTTGAAGTCTACGTGAAGGCTTGGGCTTAGTCATCATTATACTATCTCATGAAGATAGACAACAATAACAGCTACGTCCTGTTTGCGTATGATATAATCCTATCTTTTCCTAATAATCGTTATATTATTTACATTTCGTTAGTATAATCCAAACAGGATGGCTATTACATACAGGTTAACAATGCAACTGTAAAGGGAAATCACAAATACCAGCTTGCTACTTACTACCAACTTTAAACAAAGTTGCATTATACTCAATCATTGTAGAAACTCAAGAGCCTGGTAGGAAGTATTAGAATAAAAAACAAATATGATAGTTATAAATACCTTGTTAGTTTCCCATTTTAAGTTCATGAGTTTCGACGAAGACTAATTCCCATATGAAGCCAGCAAAAAGACTGTCAAGAACTTTGTACAATGATTGCTACTTGCTGCATGCATAGGGCGAGCGCTAACTCAGCTTGGACATAATGATATTCGTATTTACACTGAAGTACCCCTGCAAAATTCCGCACATTCATGAATGAAGCTTTTAGACTGGTTATGAAAAAATACTAACAGTCGACAGCAATAATACAGTTGAAATAAATAAGAATAAAAACGAATATCCCAATATCCTAAACATATATCTTCGTTCTAGATATCCTGACTTATCGCTATAATACTGACATATTGATGGACATTGCAACATTACATTTTAGCATTTAGTTATGCTTTTAATAGCAGTCTTTACCTATACGATAATCAATTCTATGATTGATGTACTTTAATTTTACTATGACTCGGTGTGATCGCCCATGAAACTTCAATTCTGGCAATAACTTGAGTATAGAATCAACTTTGAGACCACTTTCTTTGGACGATGTGAGTTTCCAATATTGAAGATACGAAAGAATTGTTATTTTAAACATTTCAAGTGATTACATGTGGAAGAAAAAGTCATCCTTCATATTATTATGCATGACTCATCACATCACTATCGATGTGTACCTATTTTCATAACTAAACAAAGATTTCCTCTAAAATCTAATATTTTAAATCCTTGAGACTAAGGAAACCACGTAACTTATTAAATTAAAGGAGAATTAAAGTCACAATTAAGGCAAGTCTAGTTATATCGTATTATTCAAAATTTTGATGAGATCAAAATTTCATAGGAGTTCGAAACTAATCGGGTGAGGAGCTAATTAATCGCTGTATACATAAATATTTTCTATTCCAAAGAGCATATGGAACTTCCTCGTTTCGTTCACATATTGTGAATCTGAAAGCTAGTTACTGCGATTCCCATCAATAGCACAGTACCAGAGATGTAGACGCAGTTTTCGAAATACTCCTACCACCTGTTTAACATAAACCTAAAATATCAAGTAATCGTAGACCCCCACATCTGCACTCTCTTCAGTCAGACATTTAAACAACCATTTAAAAACTTCCCACTCAGAAAATAATAGTCTACATGTATATGATAAAATAAGTCTTCATTTCTTATATTATACAAATGTTTCAACTATTTACCCATTTCTCAATCTCATAAGATTAAATTTAACAACTTCAGAACTACCATTCTACTATTTTCCTCCCAAAACATTTATCCATTCTCTTGGTGCGCAAGAGTAAATTCGTTATCTCTATCCATTTCACGGAGGATGAAAACAGAAAACTCTCTTTTTAAATAATATCATGCACATCAGGCATCTGACACACAACACCCAGCCCCAACCATTTCAAATACACTGGGAAAATGAGCATAGTCTTGGAAAAGGGCATTATAAAAAATAGAATCAGAGATTTCGTGTCTTCTCTGATATACCATCCTAAACACGCCATAGCCAAACAGAAACATCAGCAGCACATACGAACCTGCTGTATGTTCCATGGCTGAAGCTGAGAGATTGGTTTTGGAATATAGATTCACGAGATCTAACTGCATGCATATAGGTTACATGAATACAATGGAATCGCCACGAGATAATATTATACCAATTCCATTTTCATACTGACACAACCCAATATCCAATGAAAGTTTATATCTATATGCGAAACAGTGCAAGTATTAAACACACATAAAACTTCTAATGTTGATGATATTTTTCCTTCGGCTACTGCCAATACGGACAAATATGCCCAGGCTGAGTTGATTGCACATAGCCCGTAAGCCTTTATAAAGGTTTCATTTGCGCTTATAAACTGCACTCTCCTACGAGACTTCTCGTGCGTAGCTGTATACCTATTTTGGAACAGATACTTGTTACAACGCAAAGACTTCAGTACATGGGCAATGATGCGATGTTGTACACAGTGTAAGCACAACTACACACAAAGGCGACTAAAGTATTGAATTGGATACAGGGAGAAATAAAACGATGATGATGATGACGATACATGTGTGCATGAAAGCCCAATTCCCATCTACTACCAACACTGACAGTTTTTGTTCCCCAAAAAAATTGAAGATGAGAGTGAGATACATAAGTCCCCTCTCTAAAGAAAACTTTGCTCTTGGTCTTCTTTTGGCCTTCAGTAATTCCCTTGCCATCTTATGTGCGCTATTCCTTGTGTTACGCCGCGTTGGTTTATAGCAGACGAACAGAAGGGAATCGAAATGGGGAAGAGTATTGAAAATTGTACTCAGACAAGTCGACGAAAAAAGTGATGGATAATGTACCCAATCTAATGCTGCTCTTTCTTTCGTCTATTGCTGATGCGCAGCCTACATCTGCTGTTTGCCTGTGATGTGATATGCCTAGATCCATCAACATCTATTTTCATACCGCATAATCAAAGAACAATGGGTCTACAGGTTGTAACCAATGTAAAAGTGTCTGTCTTTTTATAATGATAAAACCGTAATAAGTCTGTACATTAACAGAGCAACTACCTCCGCAAAAGGGAAGCGTTCTGACAATCAGAACAAGTCAGACTCATCCCCCATCCATCAGAAGAACGGTCTAAATTCAACCTGAGATCAATTCAAACCTTTCGTTATCGAAATCAAAGTCGGGTGTATTACCTTAAAAAAATATTTATGGCAAGTTGGCATGATAGACTTGATCATAAAATGTGTAAAATACCTGGGAGAACAATAATAATGGGTCTTTTTTCATAGCCGAACTAAGCCTCTCTCAAGGATACCATCAGAAAAGCGTCAAAAAATGACTCTGCTAAATTACTCTCATCATTTTAAGAGAAAAAAAAATTAAGAACCGATGTTAGTTCAAAGCAGCTGCTTAAATTGTCCCTTTCAACGCGCAATTGATAATCCACATGCGAAAAGGTTATAATCGATTGCATGAAAACGAGAAGAGATGTTTCAACTGTAAGATGGAAAGAACAAGAAGACCCTTTAAAGTCTAGAGATATCCCTGATATGAATTCTTGTCATTTTTAACCCGTTTTTCTAGCGACAAATGTGCCCTAAAGGGAATATATGGGACAGAAGAACCAGTTTCCCCTTCCTTTGTGAATACATACACCCATCTTAATTTCGTGCAACTTTCCCATTAGTTTGTTTTCTGTTCCGTCAATTGATTCGTTTACTTCGTTATAATGTATTATTATGTGTAACTATCTCAGAATTAAATGAATGTTTATTATGCACATTTTCATTTTTCGAAGCATCTGGCAAGTCTTATCTGCTTGCTGTTGCAGCAAGGATGCTGAACCCATAAGGAGAAACAGTTAACCTGTCAAGGGCTGAATACAAAGAAGATAAAAGTACATGGTGAACACGATACAGGGACAACAACCGATTACCAATCTTCTTAAGTACAACTGCTCCAAGTTTCTGGAAGACGTTTGTATGTGAGTCAGGGCCAAGCGTGTACATAAAATACAAAGAAATATTCTCCTTTCCTCATCACTTTCATCTGCTAAAGTACTTTATGTAACTAAGCTACTTTACAACTTAGTCTGCTAAAATATGCGTGCAGAAATTTGTTACTTCACTACAATCGCTGTTCTATGCATTGGTATATATACAAGCGTACCCGTGGCAACTGGTACAATTTTATACAAAGCCATCATCACCGCAGTATGAAACAATGAGAAAATGTTGCGCATGTTTTTCAGTATATAACACAAATTGAATTAGTCCACCTGTTTTGCCCAATCATAACTTTTCCGAATGAATCAGTTAAACTTTGTTGGGAATTCTCAGTAACATAAATTAAATGACATAAATAACAAATGCAATTAAAAAGGTACACCACCATGTCATTAAAATTGGATGGTTTGTGAGCTTTGACTGAACTTCAGAAACAAGTCAAGAATTGGAAGAAAGAGAAAATAGCCAAACTGTTTTCGCAAAGAAGTGAATAACATGGAAATATATTAGAGGTAAGAGCACAACAGCACGCATATTCACGAAAAGTGTTTTCATTTTATTATGACGTAATGAACGAGTTTAAACGGTAGTAGTAATGCTGGTGGTTGCAAAGCTGGTTGTTTTCTACAACTTCTACTTTTCGCCCGACTGCACTTACAACATCTGACTGTCAGGGGATAAAGTATAATAATAACTAGTATTATAAAAAATATACATATAAAGTAGTTAGTCACTGCGAAAGAAAGAACAACCACATTCCCTGGCTGGCTTTCTTACTGATTGTGTAAGTAAATTGACTACTTCTACTTCTTTTTAAGCCTCAAGACTGTGTTTAGGCATTTTTTTCATTGTTACAAGCTTCTTCGAGCTGTTTTGCACATGCAAGCTTTTCTTATCACATGCACACTAATCATCAGCCTAAGAAAAGAAATAGTTTTTTAACTTCCATCTGCACTAGTTTAATACAAGACTCTAGCTTAGAAAATTTGTTATTAAAAAGCAGCTATTAAGCTAACTGAACTTAAAACTTGAACTCCATCATTTTCAGTTTCATGTGCTTCCTTTCAGCTTTTCTCTATTACGGTGCTATTGCCAGTATTGCCAACTCCCTTTGCTTCGTGGGCTTCTGCTCCTACACTCGCGCATTTAGCAGAATTATTTTAGAGTCGATGTTCGTTATCGAAACGAAGTGTCATTATACGGAAGATGCTTTGTTTCATGTAGATGTGATATGGAAAAAATGTTTCATTAAAATACACATGAAATTACTTTTCTGAACGCGAGTCGGACGGCAGGGGCTGACCATTCCAATATGTTCTGTTCAAGCTACCTTGCTGCCTTGATGAGAACACGCTCAAAATACTTTTTCTTATGAAAACGACGTATCTACCAATACTCCACCAATGTAGACCTGACAATACAAAGGTGGAGGAATGGAAGCATACATAGAAATGGCATGGCAATACGGAATCTTGCCAAGAACGCAACACTGTTTCTCCCGTGCCCTATCGCAGGTCTGCACCATTTACTTGTAGATAGACGGAAAAAGGCAAAGACTGCTAAAGGCAGTCATCCTTTGAAATAGGCAACGAAACCGTAGAATGCGAAGGAGGAAAAGAACGCTTTTTAAGTGGCAAACCTGGTCGACGACTTCTCCATCTCAACGAGTCCAGTTTTTGCTCATTTTAACTCGTATTCTTCATGGCATAAAAAGCAAAATGTGGTACTGCTATACAGGAAAATAGCTTTTATTTTCGCAAAACTTGCTGCGACATTTACTGGACGGGTTTGAATCTTTATCTTTTACTAGCGACCATTCACTTTTAAAGGCTTAAACACATTTAAAGATGATTGTCTATTGTTCCTTTGTTGATGCCATATATCGTCTTATCATAAACCTCCATAAAAAAGCGAGTGCAACACACTTTCGTTCTGCTTCATCATCCAATCCTTCCCTGCACCAGTTTGATACAATTTTGAGTAAAAATAGGTAAACATTTCGGAACGACTAAATTAACCTTTGTTCAGAAGAAGTGGGAGTTTCTCTCCTGGGTTTGCTGAGATGCATTGAAACGGGTTTTACTAGTAACAGAATGCACCTGTGATTGACATCACGCTTCTTACAATCTTCAACTTTTACATTTTTACCAACTAGATACATCTTCTCCGAGTAACGATTATGCGAAAAAAAAATCCACTTCCAAAGATTTTTGCATTTGCGTGCTCGCTGTTTTATACAAAAATGGAATATAATGTAAAAGAACGTAGCGAACGTATGTACAAGGATATTATCGTCATCGTCAACATCATCCCTATCCGATAACTTGGATGCTTGCTTATCAAGTTCTGCGCAATGATTCCTTCTCGGTAGTGTTAATAACAACTATGATGGGTTCCCTGACAGAATAAAGATTGATGATGATGACGAGCAAGTCGAGTACACAGGAACTAGGGACGGGTGACTCATATTCTAAAGGCAACGTACAAAACCAGCATTACATTGCCGTTAAAGATTCTCCTTCCAAGTATTTTAAGGTGTGCATGCCCAAATTTCTGACAATCTATAATTCTAGCTAGTTCAACCGAAATTGAAATATCCAAACACAAAAAAAATACAGCCTGAATACACTAATCATACTTGCCCACTAATCCTATCGTGTAGAAGGATGTCTTTGTCACTTTTTCAAAAATCAATTAAAATAAAATAGTTTAACTTACTTGGCAGTGTCCACTTTTCTCCGAAACCATTCCATAAGGCAATGCAGATGATACATGTGGCCACATTTCGTCGAAATGATGTCCACTATTCCAGGGCCGTGACCTTCCGGACGGTTGGTCAACAAGTCCCGACACACAATACAAATGAAACTCATTTTAACTAAATTCACTTGATACAGCCCAAAACAAAAACAGTTTTCAAACACTTAAAAACACTCAGTTTCACTTAAACTTCTCCTCCAAACACCCAATGTTATTCGGTAAACGCAATATTTCCGAAGATTGTCACAAAAGCACTCATTTACAGTACCAGCCTTCCTGGCATGGCATCTTCGAACCAAACGGAACTCTGCAGTAGCTGCATTCGTGTAGTTTTGCAGCGAGAACTACAAAATCTACGCTTGTCTTTGTTGATTCGAGTCGATCGTTTTGTCAGTCCTCATGATGAAAAGTGCAAAACTGAGAACAACTTCTTTCTTCATTCGCAACAACGTTCCTCGTTAACATCTTCGAATTTTCACTGTTTTTCATCAAGTCAAACAAACTCGAACGACTTGTCACAGGAGAACTACACAGTCCGCACTATTAACACAGTCACATCGAAGAAAACGCAAATTCGAGTTTTTGCACTCGATTCGAAAAGTTTGATTTCTCAGTTTTTCATTCGCGCAACCTCAAAAATGACGAAATTTTGTTTATCTTTTGAAGCATTTCCTCTTGATTCAGATCACACCTGCAAAAATAACAAAACAATTAGGAACCTGTGAATGAACTTTTTGAGTAATTACAAAATTGGTAGTCTGTGCATACAATATTGCAGGTAAAAAAATTGTTTCTCTCTTTACGATGTGGTTTTAACGAAGCAATTATAGCGTAATAATATAAATTTATGATACTACATTTGCTTCTTTATAGTTTACTGATAGTTAAAGTGTGAGTGATACTTAATAGGGATCTGGTCTGTCTTTTTCAGTATGGCTGACTGAACCAATACCAAAAACATTTCTTATCAGATTCCTTCAACTACATTTCCCAAAAAAAATATGAACCTGATTCAGTGTCAGCTCATCCATACGATTTCCTATGTCGTAAATTTCTGTTTGTTATGCAAGACTACTATTTGCAACTTGTTTTTCAACTTTCGTTAACGTTCTCAAAACGATCTTAAACATACTAAAAAGTTTCTCATCTAAATACCAGCAGCAAACGTATCTTGAATCCCAACTAAAAAACATACCAGCATATTTTCTGTTTGATTTTGCGTTATTCTTTTTAACTAACTCCCAAAGTTCGTTCTACGTAATACTCACATAGTTAATTCAGAACAGAGTGTGGTTCATTACATATTACGCCTTCAGCAACTAAAAATATTTATTCTCTGTGTATAATATTACCACGTAGAGACGAAACAGAAAGAAATATCAACAAAAAAATTGGAATCTCCAAAAAACAACGAACATTTCAGTATTGGGAACAAGCACCAAACAACACAACATCAAATTCAGCAGACAAACACACCACGGCGACGTCGTTGATAGTGATGATGACCGTCGTCGTCAGAACGAAAAGCACTGAGAACCACCACCTCCATTAAGGCAAAAACACACAAGAGGAGTTTAGCAAGAGAGCTCTACCAAAACCATGATGATAATGTACCAACTCTGTTCTGGAACTGAAGGATAGGAAAGGAGGATACTTGAGTGAAATATCTTTTTTTGTCACTCTCTTTCTCACACACACTGTGTTGCAGTGGTGCTCTACCCAAAAAAAAACTATTCCTTTTTACTTTGAAAATTATAACGCTGAGACAAAAAAAAGCGAAAACCCACTTGCGCTTTACTCTTGCAATATTACAGGGGAGAAAAGGTTTTATAAGCTGGATATAACATGCTTTATCAACCATACATATATGGATTTACTTACAATCAAATGCGTATGGAACCAAAAGTAGGAATAGTAATTGTATGGTATACGCTATAGCATTCCATTTCATCAACTTCCAAGTGTTACGACAGTCCAAGCGTATACGCAGTGTAATCTGAGTACTTTTTTTAAAGCGCACACCACACGTAGTGCTAGGCTTATTGTGCTGTTTTTTCTTTTACTTTCTCACACACTGAAAATTTCGCTTGGTTTTTTTTGCTACTACGTTTCATAGCGACGTTTGCATGAGCACTAGAAGCAACATGATATGAACAAAAAACTCTCAATTTCCAATTCTACACACTTTGCAAAGTGAAGAATCCAACAAAAATCCTTTATGTTTTAGAAGTATGGGGTTTCGCCACCGTTTTTTTTTTGTAAGAGTAACAGCAGCCAAAGAAACAACAAACTTGTCTGCACGAGAGATCTGATTGAACTAAACCGAGGGCTGCAGAAGCAACAAGACTTATACATCAAAGAGTATGGAAAAAAGTAAAACCTTTGCGTAGTGAGTTTTGTAGACAGTGTACACAAAGGCAAGGCTTCGTTCCTAGTTTGTCGACTGCCATTCTTCAATACAGAAATGCACTTGGACTTGGATCAGTCTTGTGAGTCAAGAGTGTGTGAGGAGTCTTGTGTATAAAACTTATAAGAGATGGTATGCACAATAGTAGTATGTAATATGCACTCTGCTTGGATGAAGTAACCTAAAACTACGTAATACTAACCAACTGCCTCGGCTTTTTGTATGACTCGTCGAGCAATTTATGAGAAATAAACGTATTTTGAGGGAGAAAAGAAAGATACCTATGCATATAACTATGACATCGGCCAAGAAAGAATAAAAAGCATGTACTCAGTCTTATTACGATCAAAGAATATTACTATGACATTGTTATGATGACGATGATGGTATGTCTTTTTTTCTTGGATGGCAAGAAGTAGCAGCTCTGATGGTGGTGGCTGACTAAGTCCTGAAATCTTTGATGCTGTTCTTGAGATGATATAAAGTGTATTTGGAAGAAGCAGCAGGCGAAAGTGTTATTGTCGTATGCTCATTTCGTGTGCCTGAGTGTGTGCTGCATATATTTTAAATGAAGTTTTACGACAGAGGTGAAGGAAAGAAGGGAAAATATTATAATATTCCGTTTAAAGCTTGTGGTGTGCTGTTGGGGCTTAAGAAAACTCAATATAAGCCAAGGAGTAATATAATGACAGTATTTAGGATGTTGAACGTTATGCTGGTCGGCTGTTCGCTACTGTTGCCTCAAATACATTTTTATCATGGACAATGTTGCAACATTACAAACTANTATAATGACAGTATTTAGGATGTTGAACGTTATGCTGGTCGGCTGTTCGCTACCGTTGCCTCAAATACATTTTTATCATGGACAATGTTGCAACATTACAAACTAAGGGGAAAAGATTCTCTTTGCGTTTTTACTTTTTATATTCATCATAATGATCAGCGTGGTCATTTGGTCATCCACAGACCATGCTGGTTTTGCACCCACTATATACCAATACATTACTAACTTCCAGCTGTGCGAAACGCAAGGTTGCAGTCTGTATCTGGTAGTAGTGCCTATTTTTTTTGCTTGAAAATCACCTTCAAATCTACACTGAACATTTTCTTTTCGAAACTAAGTTTCGCCTGATGATCAAGCGCATAAGATAGAAGTGACTAAACCCTATGTGTAATACTAAAAAATTCAAAGACCGAAGATGTTATTCAGCTTGTATTAACTCTATCTTTGCGTTTTTACTTTTTATATTCATCATAATGATCAGCGTGGTCATTTGGTCATCCACAGACCATGCTGGTTTTGCACCCACTATATACCAATACATTACTAACTTCCAGCTGTGCAAAACGCAAGGTTGCAGTCTGTATCTGGTAGTGCCTAATTTTTTGCTTGAAAATCACCTTCAAATCTACACTAAACATTTTCTTTTCGAAACATAAGTTTCGCCTGATGATCAAGCGCATAAGATAGAAGTGACTAAACCCTATGTGTAATACTAAAAAATTCAAAGACCGAAGATGTTATTCAGCTTGTATTAACTCTTCTCGTGATTCCCTTGATGACATTGGTTGAGCTTAGCTTAGAATCCTCAAAAATCGAAGGTTATTAAGTTTTTTGAATTGTGTGAGTCATTCCATTTTAGCAACAACTGGCCGAGCTACTACCACCATACCGTTGAAAATCAAGCTTATCATATAATTTCCTTCTAAAAAATAATCCAATAAATATGCCATGTACGGCACACTACTCTATTGTAGCCTGTTTTCTGCTGTTATTGCGAAGTACACATGACGCACGGATGTGCTATTCCGTCTGCAGATAGTGCAGAGGAGAGGCTCGCTTTAAGCATTCATAAAATACGACTTTTCTTCTTGCAGGGTTCTCAGAAAAGAAGGGTTGCATTTGCTCCGCAACTCTTGTCACAATAATAGCAGCATTCAAATTCCAATTTTTTGAGTAGGCGATTAAAATTACACGCTCTTCTCACACAGTCTGTTGTTGTAAAGACCGAAGTAGTGTTTTTGTTGGGCCAAAATGTATAGGAAGGGAATTTTACTTGAGTCAACTCATGGAATCCTTTTTTTTACAAAGTTTCTAAAAGCGATGCCATGACTGCTACTGCTGCTATAGCTATAGCAACATTCCACTTTTTGTATTGTAGAAGCCTTGCTAAAAAAACCTTACTTGATTATTACTGCAAGCAGTGGCCATTTGTTTGATGTTTTCCTGTTCGCCCATCACATGCAAGATGAAAAAGCTCCTATTTCGCTATAGTGCACTGGATACTGGATCTGTGCATAATTTAACTGCTAATTTATTTGTTTGAATATACACACATATAAAACTTGGAGTCTTCCTCCCCCTTCAGAAAAATAACTGCACAAAATAGGAGGAAAGAAGAGACGAGAAAGGCGATACATGCATAATAATATGAGATATTGAACTAGAAGTGAAAAACTGGCGGTCGGCAGTCGGTGGCGAAGGAACAGCCCCGAGATCTATAAAAGTAGTGCTTCTTAAACTACATAGAACCCTGGCTATATGCAGTTTTATAAAAACAAGAAAATAGAATGATAGATATGCGCGATTGGATGGGAAAGCTTTTAAGTTATTATATATATTTCACAAAGTAAACGGTTGCAAACGATGTTTGATGGAAACTAGGAAGAGAAAAGAGCAGTAGTGCAAGCCCACTAAAGCGATGTGTTACCATTTTTCCCAAAAACTAAAGCCTGCGTGCAATACCTCCTGTTTGTATTATGGCATTGGGCATTGACAAACTGATTGTGGAAGCTTCCCTGTTTTCGGGCTGTTATAATTCTTTGTGTGCATTTATATTAAATTTTTTTGTGTTAGCAGAAAGGAGAAGCGAGCTGAGATGAGAGAGGGTCCGACCGATCTTCAAAGAATGAAAAGGGTCTTGGGTCCCTTTGGAGAAATGAAAATTCTCCCTTTTTCCATTCCATTCCTCTTTTCCCGTTTGGATCTGTACATGAGCAAGTCTGGTTATATTTATTGTCCTAGCCTCCAGCGGAATAATGTGTTTGAAATGTATTGAAGAAGCAGTGTATACTGTGATCTTCATCAGAAATGCGTTTTTCCTTAATATTTACCGAGGAAGATTGAAGTTTTTTTTTTCAAACAGGCAAAAATGGTTTAGTTCTTTCCTTTGCTTCACTCTACTTCTAATATTAGGGGTAATTCTCAAGATTCAAAAGCTTAACGGAAAAGAAGCCTTTTCACAAGTATAGAAAGTACAAAACTTTTAAAGGTTTCTTCTTGCAATAACGTACATTTTCTTCGTAGGGCCATTTTCTCTTCGATCATTTCACTATGTAGGAATACCTACAAACACCTCTTTTGTATTTTGGGTAATGCTACACTACTGGAACATGGGAAAAGGATCCTGAACCAAACTATTATTCCAATTTTCATGTAATAAGAGTTTCAAACAAAATATAACATATTACTTCTACGAGAGTAGTCTGGTCGATATGATTGTCCTCATACACAATATACCGGACATGTAACATTGTATCCAATTTTCTTGCAGGACCCCTTTCACCGGACAAAAAAACGTACGTATGTACATGACTGAGTAAAGAGTCCTTTCATGGGCGTCAATTTCACTTTTGTAACAAAATTTAAAACTGAAATAGTATAACATATAACCGTGGTAGCCTGGGAACTCGTTGAAATGAAACATTTCACATTTGCCAATATTGGAAAACGAACGTTTAGTCGAGAAGCATTTGAGTTTTGATTCAATTTGAATGTCCGGTGGTAATTAAAATACCAAGAAAATATGGCGCATGCAATACAGACAATATCATTCTGCAACTTTCTTCACTTTTTTGTCAAATATAGTAATTTTTGAAGTATTTTTGGTTTTCGACACGATGACTGTTTTACATGGAGATTTTTTTAAAAAAATAGCATTCAAATCATGACATGTTCAATCTTCAATCATAGCTCCATTTATCCAATGAAATGAAGAAAGCGTATACTTCCTGTTAACAATTAGCATAGTTTCTTTACAGCCATAAATCAGTCAATAGTAAAAATTTGATTGACTGAATTGAGATTATAGAGTTTTAAGAGTTCTACTTATCCTAATTAAAGTTACTTGGAATGTCAGGTTGCAAATGCCAATGGTTGATACTAGCACAAGAGCAACCCTTTTTATTGCGCAACTGTTAGTATTTTCTATAGTTCTAGTTCTAGAGCTCTATAATAGTTCATTGTTGATAGCATGTATAGACAAAATGTAAGAAAGGATATTCTTATTATGTAAGCGTAGCTTGTCCGACTAGATTCAGCCAAGACTTCACCGTTAGCCATTCGTTAGTTAGTGGCAAATTCAGATTTTTTTTATGTTTTCTACTTCCACTATCTTAATCAAGGAATAATAATCGAAATCAGAATGTTTTTGTGTTTGCTTGTGTATAAAAATAATTACTGGTATTTCATTTCCTCTTGAAACTGTAACTAGAACTATTCTTGATCACAGCTGAAACGCAAAATTGTATCTCAGCGAGTCATGAAAGCATAAAGTAAAATATCTCAAAACAAGTATTTCTGCATACTTCGTAATAAAGTTCAATCCTTATAGTTAATGTGTTTTAATATAATCATCACCAAAGAAAACCAACAAACTCGTTTGTAAGGAAATGTACAGCTGTAGAAGTTTTGTAAGTAGTCAGCAATGGAGGTTGTGTAACGCTCTGTATTCAGGCTTAGACACAGAATGTGAATGAAATGCTATTCGTGTGTTTTCGCCAGTTCTGCTCTGACAAGCCAGTAATGTAGCTCTAATGTTGTCTATGGATAGCTACTACATAGTGTGTAGGTGTGAGTTCCTTTTGCCCTGAAAGATTTTTGTTATAATTTTGATGAATTGTTCTGATACCATTAAAGTACCAACTGCGTTTCAGCATTTGCAAATCACGGTGTCAGTATTATGTCTATAGTACAAAAGCTTGATAATAAGCCAAGCAGGAGAATAGAATGAAATAACACAGAGCTCTGAATAAACATGGTAATGTATTTTTTCTGTTATGTAAAAATCACGAAAATTCATGATGCAAAATAAAGATCTAAGTTTGTTTAAGTAGCGGAGTCAATGTAATCGTTAAAATAGTTTAAAAATACGATTTAATTATTAGGACAGTAAGAATGAGCCATGTATGAAACATTGACAAGCACACTTAGCGTTAGACTTTTTGTCATGTCCAGGGTATGATTTTTGCTAGCCTTTACTGAATGTTTCCATAAAGCATGTATTCTTATGTGTGTTCGTAAAGTGATAATGATAATATTCAAAATCCTATTTTGAGAGCCTGTTGCTATCCCAACCCTTCAGTTTCAGTCCGTTTCGGCTGGTAAGTAATGAAGTTGAACTTTAGTTGCCCAAAATCAAAACTAAAGTTTTGATGTAAGATGTAATGCAATTTCCAAGTAAACCGTCTTGTCAATGCAAACCTTATCGAAATCTTTACCTGCAGGCCTCAACTTGCTTGAAAATGAACCCAAAAACAATTCCTAGCCAATTCTATTATTGACTGTTTAATTCTAGTGTGAAATTCGTATGTAATTTGTTTCCACGAGAAACAACTTAGATTGAGCATACGCAGTAAAGACTAACTTTACATTCTAGGTTAACGTTATCATATTACTTCGTTTAATCAGCTGCATATGACAAAGTGGCAGGTAACCCGTATATACATTGATTCCCGACACCTGACGGATTGTGTTAACCCAATGTGAGTTATGAAACATATAGAACATTACATTACGTTTTTCTCTCTTGGATCAATGATGAATCTTGCCTATAACGTCACGTGTATATTTTTCCAGCATTTATATCCTTTTTACCTAAAGTAGCAAGAGTATTCTTGGAAACTAATGGCCGTTGTCATAACAATTATGTTTTTAAAAAATTGAAAGAATTGAGCTACTGTTGTAGTTGCTGCCTATAACTCAATACACATTATACCTCTAACAAATTCTAGTAATTAGTGAGCTACAGCTATTACGTACTATGTACTGTAAAGCTAAATACAAGTTTCAAACGGAAGGATTCTATTGTTGTGCCAGCTCTTCTTTAAAAGTCTTTGTCTTTTAATATTGAGACTTGCTTTGTACATATTCTGTGCATCTTATATATGAACCACGATGTTTTCAACCACTACTTCACTGTTTGAAGAAAATGTATTTTTATTATACTAAGATGGTTTTCTATAACAATTTCAGCAACCCCAATCGCTCACAGCCATAAACTGTGTAGTTGGTGTTGTGCAATATATGCAATGAAAGCAGTTTTACGTATAGTATACCATAGGATGGTAGAATTCGTAAAGCAAACTCAGAGCAAAAGGGAAGAGATGTGAAGTGGTTGTGGGGAAACAACAGTGGTTTTATTGTTGGAGCAGAGCAACACACTCCTTTCTCTCTGGATGGATGAATATCAGCATCTATCTAGCTCTCCACGAAATACTGTTGATTATATTCATCTGTCCTCTTCCTCCTAACCAAGTTGCACAAACACACACACTTTTTTTCTCTCTCCAATGTTATCGCTTTCATAACATGCTGCTTGGTCTACAAATGTGCGTGTAAAATTCTCGGCTATGCTGCTATGTATTCCGATGGTAAAATGGGATATATAGGTATGCAGAAGTGGAACGGATGGATGCATCAGACATGCACTTTACACAATTTGCCATTGCTTCTACTTTCATAGAGCAACCACCCTGTACTGAAAAATAGATAAACTAAATGTAGCAGCATTAGAAAACTGTATTTCCATACGGCAAGCGCAGGCAATGTGAATAGCGCAGTAAGAAAATAGACAAACCTGTTTCGTCTCATGGAAATGCCTCACACTCATATGAAACTTGCGTACATACTAAAAGTAGTAAGTTAGTATACAAAAATAGTGTTCGTCGTTCCTTTATACTATCTAGCTAGAAACAGTATAATCATCTTATTCCATGACCGAGTAAAGGACAAACTGCATAATACATGCACAGGTACCTACTGATATCTCCTAGAAGCTTTTGTTCTCTCTAGCTAAAGTATAGTAGG
>JAAXOA010001330.1:0-16434 GCA_036561885.1 Salina celebensis
CTAATTAACCCTTAAAGCTATGGACCTGAGATTGACACCACTGGATCCCTGGGTACCCAGGAACGTGTGTGCAAAAAATCAGCAAGATCCGCTCAAGCGTTCTCGAGATATCGTGTTCACGGACAGACGGACGGACGGACAGACCACCACGACGATTTTATAAAGCAGCTTTCGCTCCTTAATAATATATATTTATTGTTAGAAATTCCGAATATAAATTATTGTATAAATACAATCTATAATCCCAGTTTTGTTTCTCATCCTGCTGGGACTTTCAATTAAGCATGTTTCAGATTATTCCTCAATTCCTGCAGTTTATCAAAGCAGACCTGAATCTATGCATGAAAAGAAAGTCATTTTTATACCAAGATAATTAACAACAGGGCTGCTCCATAAGATCGATTGAAAAAGATGTTATTTGTGAACGGACCTAAAGCTGAGGTTATGGTAGTAAGTCGCCATTAAACGACGGTCCAGCGGAGGGGACCGAACCCCACAACCGATAAACGAACCATGCTGTCTATCAGAGCCATCCCACCACCGGCTGCCAGTTCTCCCGGTCCCTTCTGCCTCAGAGCTAGCCCCTTCGCCTGATCGGTTCAAGAGGCGATGGACCCAGTCGCAATCGTTGGGTCGTCTCTGCCAGCCGTCACGGCTTGGCAATCGGCTTTCAATCAACGTGACATACTTTATGGATCACCCCCAAGTTCGAGAGAATAAGACAGCACACGTGATTCAATTTCAGTATTGGATAGCTACTAAAAATCTCGAAGTTTACTTATATTTTTTGAAATTATCCAAAAACGAAAACCTTGTGACTGGATAGATGATGAAAGCCTCCTACAGTTAGCAGCTAGTTCTTGGGATATTCAGCGAGAGAAATTTGTTTGCTTTAAGCGAACACTTCGCCGTGAACGAAAACATCTCCGGATCGCGAAGCCTCCACACTCACTTCAGAAGATTCTCGACTTCATCCAAGTACAGAATTGCTGTCCAAAGTATCGCATCGGATGGTATATTTAGACCTTTCCTTTAAAATTGTTTGTTTTAACATTCCACGTGTAAAGAAATGATACAACGGTTTTTGCAAATGGACTGTATACTGTATCTAATAAGACGAGATCTATTTATACGGCTGAACGATTCTGAACTTTCCAGAGCCTCCATCGACAAACCCCAACAAATCAGGATTTCCTGGCCACGTAGATTTAGGATTTCAACCAATTAACTTAATCAAAAACTCTTTTCATATTTCAGACAGATTATCCTGATCTTTGAAGAAGTTTGTTTTACTTCCACTTTCTCATACAGGAGGAACTGATACTTTCTTTTGCAGTGTATAATCATAATGGAATATTTCCGTGGTCTTTTTTTTTGCCTGGCTCTTTCTCTCATCGGCAAACAAACATCTTGAAAAACAATTTCTTTTTCATATTCATATCTTTTGAGGCCGTGATTTTAGCAAAGAAAGCTATCCTTATCACAGCCTGTCTACTTGACTACGCTGTCGTCAATTTTGTAGACATAGAAGCCAAAAAAGCATCACTGAGTGGAGAAATTGTAATAAGTACAGGGTGAGAGATCGGCTCAACGACATAGTCTGCAAGAAACTGCACAAGGAAGAGGATCACTCATCATAAAGCTTGATTTTATGTGCAGAACAAAACAGAATAAGTTCCTTACAGCGTCACACTTTTCTTAGTTGGATGCAGTACCTGCTTGTGGGAAGACTGAAAAGGATGTGTGCGAAGGGAACGATATAAAAAGAAGCTTTACTTCACACATACAACCTTTGTAAGACTTTTGCTTTCTTTTACTTATAACCAACGCTCTCTTTCTCCTTCCTAATTTCAACTTTGAACTTCCTACTTCCCTCCACACACGAGAGAGAAAGAAAGGATCCCACTTACTTTTCCCCATCAACAATATTGTTTTTCTCGTTGTATTTAAGAAGATACTAGATATTTTTTAACATTATATTAGAAACGGGGAGAGAAATTGATACGGCTTTAACTTTCTCATAAAAAAAACAATAATATTCACGGAAAGGCGGCACTGTGCGTTGATCCATAACGTACGTCACGGGGATTGAAAAGTAGGTTGATTTTGAAAGGATCGACAAATGTGGGTATGGGAGTAAGTCTCCGTCAACTGTGGGTCGGCTCTAACAGACAGGCCTGTGGGATGAGGCTCTAGAGTGCTGTATACAATTTACCCATATTCAATCCACGTGACGTACTTTATGGACCATCAGCCCTAATAGGCCCTAATTTCGTAATCGTCTTAATTGGGCAATTAAAAAACAATCTAAAAGGCACGTTGTGTGAAAAGACGAGATTAGTTGGCAGTTATACAAGAGAATTGGAAAAGAAATCTCCGTTAAAAATGTATTTTTTATACAACACAACCACTTGAGAGGCCTCTTATCAATTTGCCCCATAAGAGAAACTTTCTCCATACGGAGAGACCGTTTTGGTTCTTGAGAAAAGAAAACTGTTGTAGAAAAGTATGGAAGAGGATACATTTTCGGGACACCTGGTAAGCTTTTTAAAAAATGGATAAAAACGAGACGACCAAGTTAAGAAGATAGGACGTATGGTCTCATGAAAAAATAGTTTACCAAGAAGAGAGCGTGTGTGCTACATGTGAATTCCGTCATCACCGTCCAAAAACCCAATTCTAGCTTAAAACAACAAGGTACCCTCAACAATTGGGAAGTTAATATATTGGTAAATACCAACAAAACCACATTTTTCTCGGGTTATACATTATATCATATACGTAAATGCATCGTCTTAAGTTGACACTGTCGAGATGTGACACATCGGATTGTGAAAATTCGACTAAAGAAACGCAATCATGACAATTGGTAATGGAAACAACACGGTAGTCTCACGTTGTCACGTTTCCCAAATTTATATGGACAATCATGTGAAGGTAACAAGAAAGCTCGCAACGTATGACTGAAAATAGTTTCGAAAATCGTCCATCTTGTCAACATTAAAGTAGTAAATTACGAATAACGGGGTATTAAGGATTGCAAGCGTTTCTAAGATAGCCTTGTACATAGCATTTCAGATTACATATAACTAGATCAAAGTTGTTAATACCTTTAAACTGTTTTTACGAGAATTTGTTTGCATAAAAAGTAATGAAATCCGTTTATGGAACACAACCGCTTTTAATCTGGCATAAATCTATTCGAATTCGAACCAAATTTCTTCAGAAGTTCTCATGAGTTTAGTCTGTAGCATTGATTTCATTGAGGAGTACGTTCTTGATAGTCGGTAAGCTTTCCTTGTAGGACAATCACGATAGCAATGCTCAAAGTACACATGAAACGATGTACAATGCACTGAAAGGATTGCTGGTATCAATTTTTTGCTGCACTCGTCTTACGTAGTGCATAAGACATTTTTATATCTATAACTACAAGAAAAGGTCTACCACTCTTTAACAAATACACCTTTTGTGTGTACATTTTATAGATGTTTTTTTTTTTGTTTTGTGGTGGGACTCTGCTTTATTGTGAGACTGATGGGGTAATAGATAGTTTTTAGTGTATGAGTGAGTAACAAAAACACACTCTCACTCGGCTGAGAGCAGTTTCTTTTTTTAGTCAAGTGTGATAAGAGTTTAATGTGAATACGGGTTTTATTTTCTGTTTAATATTGTTAATGTAGTTTGCTTGGAAGGTGGTCAATATTGCTCCAAGGAAATAATTAGTTTGGAGAGATAATGAAAGTGTTCATCACTCAGAAAGAGTGTTTGTAGTTACAAGTTAAGCCAAGTGGACAAGGAAGAAGAGGCCGCTCATGGGATAAAAATGATTTGGAATTTATTTTTTCGTTGTTTTTTAAATGGAGGAGTTTGAAAAAAGTGATGAAATGGTGGCCACGATAAAAAGGACAGAATATTCTTCAAGGATTGATTAGCTTAACAACGAGGGATCCTATTTTGCAGGGGAAATAGTTAAAAAGAATAGTTTACAAGAGAGAAGCGAGAAAAATAATGTGATAGTTTTATATTTAACTAATGTAAGTGTTAAACAGTGAGGAAGAAAGGAGAACAAAATGGATCGCAATTTGGATGAAGCAACGGCCTTGGAAACGTTGAAAATATTACATCCGATAATTTCGTTATCAGCAGAGCGTCTGGATGGGCTGCGAACGCAGTGTACGACCAGTGCGGAGATAACGCATCAAGAAATTCGGACGCTTGAGGTAGATAACAAGTCATGTTTGTTTTTTTGTATTTTGTGAGGTAATAATAAAAATTAACTTGGTTGTATTGCTTTTCTTTCAGGGTAAACTGGTAAAACACTTCGGTGATCAGCTTCTCGCAAAGAAAAGAATTGCACCGGGGAATTTACCAGCGGACTGTCAAGGACCTTCGTTAAAACTCTGGCTTCAAGTTGTTGGACTTTCAGTACGAACCGTTCAGGGGATTTGTACCCGGGTCTCTAGCCTAGACAGCTTAAAGGATCGTTCGGACGTAGAACTTCGCGGTTTACTTAATGATTATCAGGCAAATGAAGAGGAAACTCGGAGGCTGACAAAGGCGCTACAGCAGCTTAAACGTTATACAGGTTGGAAACAAGCTCAAAGTTAGAGTGTAAATGGCATTAAATGAAATAGATATGTAAATAAGGTTTTGATTTTCATTCTAGATTCGTTGAAAGTCCATAAAGATGAAAATGGTCGTCAAATATCTCCCTCCGTTACACTCGATCTCACAGATCTTTACTGGGATTCCTGGAATCTTCAGAATGAGGTGCTAGTAGGTAGCATTTCAAGTTCGGCATCGCCTCACAACAGCCGCACAAGAGCTACCAGAAGCTCAGTTCCTTCGGAAGATTACTTGAACCACGGACATGCCACTTCCGGCTCGGTTACTATTCAGGCATCACATTTATGCTCGACTACGCCGTGTACACCTGTCACAACAATGGCTCCATCCAGTCTCAACTCTCCGGCATTTTCACCTGGATCTCATCCCAATATTTACTCACCCACCAACTCTTCTGTCTTTTCTCCGTCATCAACGTCACCAGGCTCGTACGATCCTGGACAAACCCCACCACCAACGCCACCCGTCAAAGGTAATTTCAAAAGCTAACAGAGAGAATTTCGAGCCAATTGGAGGTTCCTGACGTTTTCATTTTGTGTAGGAGATAAGAAGCAAACGACCCCTCCAACTAAGAAGAAGCAGTCCATAAATCCTTGTGTTGGCACTTCCGGCAGTTTGCAACCGGATGGGTTTCCTCTTACAAAATCCAAGTCTCACGAGTCACAATTAGCCAGCAGAATCGATTCTTCATCTGAGAGCAATCTTGTCAGGTTAGCCGAAGTTTTTTCAAACGTTTATGTCACACATCTATATTTTAAAAAAATATATTATGTAGCTTGTTAAGTCGTGTCTTGTTATGTGTTACTTGTGGCTTTGCCTTATTTTATTACTCAGCTTTTTGTGGAAACTATCGTTTGATAGTTTCAGTAGTTCTGTGAGGCAACTGACCTGCAAACAATTTCGTTGATGTATTTGTAAATTTTGCACAAAATTCTTACTTTCACCGAAACTTATATCAATGCTATAAGTATTGTAATTTTTAGTGCATTTTTTCCTAATTATAAATAATTTTTGTATGTTTTGTTTTGCTTTTTTTGTGTGCCTGCTCGTTGACTGTATTGTGATGATATTTGTTTGTCTTCGCACCTAATGTGAATCTACATTTCCACTTCGCACGCAAAATAATCTGTTCCGCCTCCTGTTTTTCGTTGCTGTCTCCACCCTTGTATGTTTTCGTAATACTGGCCATGTAGCTCGAACTTGTATTCCAAGCCGCTTTCCAGTGTGCACAATGTTAATCTTTCGAACGCGTCGTCCTACTCATGGCTAAATTTTGGAAATGGTGTAATGGCGGGTTACAGTTTGGAGCAGTTACCGCACAAACGGAGAGAGAGGCTTCCCACGGAACCAGGACCTGTTGGTCCTACCGGAACTTGGGATTTACAATACAGCACAGGTTCCACATCGTCCACATCGAATTCAGTTTTTTCTGGTCGGCATGTCGCATCAACAAGTTCCTCCCTGGTTATCTCATCGGTTGGAGGCAGTTTGAGTAGCACTTCGCCGTTAAATGCCAGTCCAATCAAGTCACCACCTTCGTCCCACGTTGAAGTTGTGGATGGATTGGAATTGGATCCAAACAGGCGTATGGACTTAATCCCAAGTAGTCTTTATATTTCATAAAGCACTCATAGTAATCCAGTATTAATTATTGTATTTTTTTCAGCGGTGCTGCAAGTTCCAAAGTCACCCCGAACACCAACAATGGCTAGAAGCATGGGCCACATGATCTCTCACCGTTTTTCTAAAATGTTTAAAGTGGCTACGTGTGATTATTGTTTTAAGCAAATGATAATTGGTTTGAAATGTAAGGAGTGCAAGTTCAAATGTCACAGAGATTGTGAGCCAAAGGTGCCACCGTCCTGCGGTTTACCAACCGAATTTATTGATGAATTTGTCCGTCATATTAACAGCGGTAAGATTCTACCATTCTCTTTAAAAAACATTTATAAGATAACCGAGCAACAAAATTAAATGTAACGTTCTCTCTCTATGTATTTTTACACTCAGGAGAAGTATCAGGTATACGTATCCCAGCATCGCCAAACCAAAAATGGCCAATGGGACGAAACCGTAAGGTTACACGTCCTCCAGTTAATCCAATGCTGATTCAACCATTTCCAGTAATTATGATTAATTATCAGTTAAACTTTCTGACGATCTTGCCCATGGAGTGTGATTAGTAACTTCCTTTCTTATCAAATTCAGCAGGGGCCAGATTCCAGTTCGAATACGTCAAGTTGTAATAGCTCTACTCCATCTAGTCCGGCGCCGTTCCCCACACCCAGCTCCAAATTCCATTACCCCGGTATATACTCATTCATTTTTAATGCTGCCAGTTACGATATTTATAGTAGCGTTTGTCCAAATCTAAGATGTCTGTAATGTGTTGTTATCCTTTAAGAAATTGAGCTCGATAGAGACTCTGTTGTAACTCTTGAAACGAGACCGTTTAGTGAGGTTACCATTGACGATAGAACATGCACGGAAAAATCCAACGACTCTGATCGAACCATTTCTCAAACTTCTGGGTCAGGAAGCACAGACTCTGAGAAGACACTTGCTCTAAGAGTTGATAGTCAGGACAGTCAAATTTCGGATGGTGAACCTAATGAACGAACATGGCCACGACAAAATTCGGTAAGACCTATGTTTAATCTAAAAATTATATTCACACACAAATTTCAAATCCATTTCAAAATTATTGAAATTGATGTTTGCTTTACAGCTTTCAAACCGGGAGTGGGATATTCCATTCGACGAGGTGAACCTGGGAGATAAAATTGGAACGGGTCATTTTGGGACTGTCTACCGCGGAAACTGGCATGGTGATGTAGCTATCAAAGTCCTTGATATGAGTGACTTGGATAACATTGAGAAAACCTTGGAACAGTTCAAGCAAGAGGTGGCGATATTTCGAAAAACACGCCATGAGAATCTTGTTCTCTTCATGGGTGCTTGCATGAAGCCACCGAGACTCGCAATCGTTACATCCATGTGCAAAGGCATGTCGTTGTACACCCACCTGCATCTTCGGAAGGACAAATTTAATATGAATAGAACAGCTGCAGTGGCTGCGCAAATCACCCAGGGAATGGGATACCTTCACGCGAGAGGAATTATTCACAAGGACCTGAAAACCAAAAACGTTTTTCTTGAAAGTGGCAACGGTAAAGTGATCATCACAGATTTCGGCTTGTTCAGTGTGACGAAGCTCTGCAATGGCGATAGGTACTAAACATTCTTTCGAATAATGTGTAATTGTTGTTGTGGAATTTACATTATCGATATTTTGATGTGTTTGTCATCAGGAAAGCCGATTCTCTGAGCATTCCTCCAGGTTGGCTGTGCTACTTAGCTCCAGAACTGATTAAATGTTTGAAACCAGTATCTAATCAGGACCACGAGCTCCCGTTTTCAAAATGGACTGATATATACGCATTCGGAACCGTGTGGTATGAACTATTAACTGGTGAATGGCCATACAAAGGGCTACCTCCGGAGTCTATTATATGGCAAATTGGCTCTGGTATTCGTCAACCACTTCCAACTCTGTTTTCTCGAGACGTCAAGGTACAAAAAAAACAACAAATCATAGTTTTAAAGATAAACATTTACACATAGTTTAATTAATTGCTGGTGTTTCTTGTTTGGATGTTAGGATATTTTGATGAGTTGTTGGTCAGCAAGAATTGATGAGAGACTTGACTTTCCAAAAATTCAGAAGATTGTTGAGAAATTACCAAAGAAACGTCTTGCAAGGTCTCCATCTCATCCCATACATCTCTCCAGATCCGCCGAATCAGTATTTTAAAGTTGGGAAATGCAACATTATAGTGATTACTCGTAGTCAAAAAAATCGCACAAAAAATGTTTAACATAAGATTAAAACAAAACATTAAAAATATCGAAGGTTATAACTTATTAGAAGATTATTATTACTCATACTCTTTATTTATTTATACAATTTTAAAATGATGACGATTATAAAAGAATAGAAACAACGTGTTCTATGCGAATGTTAAAGAGTATACTGTAACACGGTTTTCTGTTTTACAAAGTTAAGTATTTACAGTAACAACAATCGACATAAAAACTGTTAACGATGAATAAACCAAAACTGGTATTACAATGTTTAGTTTAATACAAAAACTAGTATCAAAATCAACAAAAAAAAACAACTACTAGCGGTTTAAAATCACGTGTAGAACAAAACATAAAACAGCCAGGATACTAAAATACGTATCATTTCTTTAGGTTTTTTGACGGTTAAACTATTTAAATTGTGTAAGTTAGTTGGAGAAAACGCGAGGTCAACCAAACAACAAAACAATTCGAGAATTGATTTCAGTATCAGTCCCAGCTAGCTTTCGTTTCATGACAATAACAAAATGCTATGAATATGTTCTAAAAAAATGTTAATTATTATCTTGGTTACAACGCCCATTACACCCTGAGGTTCCAGTCGGAATCCAGTCCGGAATTTTAGGTTCATTAACAATTGATATTAATACTTTAAACCTTTGTTCAAATTTGTTTTCTTATGAAATCGTTAATGTTATTTTGATGTCTGGAACATCACGAAGTAAATTGCTATTTGTATATAACCTTAGAAGTAACTAGCGTAGTTTTAGTAATGACCAGATTTGGTTTGTTTGAAGAGGAAGGAAAAAAATAGTCTGATTTTTTATGGGTTCACACTCCAATAACCATATCGTCATGATCGCCTGAGATCAAATCGTCGGGTGGGTGAAAGTAGTGGTAATGGGTCGTCCATAAAGAACGTCAAGTGGAGTGAAGCTTAGGCTTGTGACGGGACGTTCTTTATGGATCAATCCTTCGGGTGGGTGAAAGTACTGGTAGGAGTGTGAAGGCAATTGTTACAAAATCCTACTTTACACAGCCTAAATTAGGCCGTTGTAGGATTTGAAAATGGTAGCTTCACTGAAGCCAATCGGTTGACATTATTAAACAAACACCAACAATTTTGTGGTTGAAAGTTATAGTGCTTACAAGTTTAAGAAACATAGTGGTAAAAAAATAAAACATTCAACAAAACACTAGCTACTATACACAAACTTTATCAACAAAATTTGTACTAAATACTAATGAACAATGCATTTCCCGATGTATTGATGAAACATTTACGGCCTGTGAAATGAAGGAAAATACATCAACAAAATTTTAAACGTTTTCAGTCTCGGACAGCGGGGATGAGTGCAGTTATTTTGGTAACTGTTTTAAGCTACAAAGTAACGAAACTGCATCTGTAACTCTAGCTGAACAAATAAATATTATTATGATACAAAGTATTAATTAAGATATTAAAAAAATGTGTTGGTAGACAGAAGAAAATATCAAATCGCATTTTATTTATTTATTGCATAAATGGTCGTAATTTAAAAACCACCTAATACTGCAAGGTTTAAAATGCTGATGGACTTTTAAATAAGTTATGCTGAATTGAAAGCCGGCGTAGGATAAATTTGTACAGCTCAACTTCATTATACAACTCAGTTTCCATCAACTCCCGGATGTACGAGGAAACAAAGGGCACATCCGTCACTTTACCGCTGCTCTCAAGTCCTATAAGAAAAATCATAGTTGTCCACAATTACAGTAGGCAAAGGATGTCCCCTCAGCGATACAAAGCTGCAGGATCTGCAGCCGTCAGGGCTGCGTGTTGTGCAGCCGTTTCCCCATAAGGATACATTGAAAAAAAAAATCTGGCTGCTCCTGGCGCAGCCTAGCGTGTCAAACTTTATGGCAAATGTTTGAAATATATCTGACGATTTCAAAAAAATCAGCGATTTTTTTTTACATACAGTGTCAAAGTTTGACACGAATTGACATTTAAATACCTATTGAAATAATTAAAATACTAAAATCAAGCAATGTCGCAGTGCTAGAGTACTTGTTCCGATACTGATGTCCGGCCTCCGGTGCGTCCAGTACCAGCAGAACCATGCATGCATATGAGTAAACATTCAGGTTACTTCGTTTTCATCTTACTGCTTGCCAAGTCCATTTCATTTTGTTTTTTAAATATTAACGGTCGGCTGCGTGCCACGCAGCCGTTCATTTTACACGGCTGCACCACACGCAGCCCTGACGGCTGCAGATCCTGCAGCTTTGCATCGCTGAGGGGACTTCCTTTGCCTACTGAATTACAAAAGGAGTTCCCATTTTTATATACACAGTACATATTTAATCAGTCAAGTATCTTATTCTACGATGACAGCCTTTTTATGCATTCTGAATTGTCAGATTATTTTGTAAGGCGTCATCCATAAACTGCGTCACGTGGATAGAGAGGAGAGACGTAGCCCCAACGGCTGGCAAAGCCTGCCCACCGCCAGCTGCCAAGTCTCCCAGTCCCATACCCTCATTTTTCGGGCCTTTCAATTATAAGTTTATAACCCTCCTTTAAATCCTTGTGACGTACTTTATGCATCATCCCTAAGCTGGTGACACATAAAACAAGTAGAAATCTTTGAAACACTACCGCTCGCCGTGTCACTTTCACATTGTACATCTGACGTTTTACGGAAACAAAGTAGTCTTTTGTATGAGATGTTGAGTTGAAAGCAGAGAAAGTTACCGTATTCATGATAAAGGTCCAAAGCTCCTGTGAAGAACCGTGGTACAAACTTCTCCAAAGCGCTGAGTGTTTGATCCATATTTTCCAACACTCCCACCACCGAGTACTCTGACTCTATGTTAAATTTCGCCATTTGCAAGGCCCACCTATCATTGATTACTCTGCGGATAAAGTTTAAGAAAGAAAATAACGTTTTATGAAGCATATCATGCCCTGTATAAATACACCCCGTAGAATCACCCAAAAAAATAAACCTTTATGCAAATACTCCCCTAAAAAACATTAAAGCTCTATCATTAAAGTACACAGTTACAAGAGACTTGTTCAAACTATTGTTACGTAAATAGTCGTGACGAGCGACAACGGAAGAGGAGAACTGTAATGCCCTGCCTGTCTATCATCCTATTTTATTATTCATCATCATCCCAAACGCGTACCTAGAATACCTTGAGCTTTTTTTTCATCAGCCACTCCATTGGAATCGTCCATAAAGTACGTCACGCTGATTGAAAGTTTGGTTGCTTGTGAACGGAGAAAAGAGAGAAGATGGGAGTGAGATCTCTATCACACGATGGGACGGACGGGCCAGTCGAACCCCGCCGTCTGTCAGAGCCGCCCCAACGCCGGCTGCCGTGGCCCCTCCAGCCTCCTCCTACGCCCTCCGGTCGCTTCGCCTCCGAGCCTAGCCTTTACGGCCTCGGACCTTGGCTCAGACGGCATTCGGTTCCTGGCTCGTCGCCTGCCGGGTTCGACCCGGCTGCCGTCGTTGGGTCGTTTCTGCCAGCAGTCGGGGCTTGTCTGGAGGCTGTAGGGCTCGGCCCTCTCAGCTTACCGTCCGTCCCATCTTCTGATGGAGATCTCACTCCCATCCTATCCTTTTTCTCTTGCCGTTCACAAATAACCAAACTTTCAATCATCGTGACGTACTTTATGGATCACTCCATTCCAGAGAGGCATTAGTCCTTCAACGAAACTATCTATGTGCTTTACTCATATAAAAATGCCGCATAATCACGCAAATTTATAACTTAATGATTTCCACATTCTAAGTCAACATAACACACGTATCTCTTTTTTTTCGGGAAAAATCACAGCCGCCAGGACAGCTTAGTCAAATCGCACAACGTGCGTGGAAGAAAACCTTCAAGCTTTCTCTAGTGCATACAAGTACCTAAAATTGTTTCGCTTCCTATTTTCCGAATGGAAAATGAAGAATTATTCATGTTATTTATCTATCCAGTTTAACTTTCCAATCAGCCTGATTTTCATGGATGTAACGAGTCCAAAAAGATCGACCAAGTACCGAATGATTAAAATATCGGCTCGCGGAGTACTCCGTGTAACTTTTATTACAAGAAAATTAAATATGGCACCGTAAAATCACATTCTTTTTAGCAAATATCACTGCAAAAACGCTTATAAATGAAAACAAATCATCATAGTGGTCATAGTCCATTAGTGATACTCGGACTCGTCGAGTATGTATTTTGTTAAATTTCAAAAACACTTGGACTCGGCCGAGTATCTCTAGTCACACTACTCGTTACATCCCTAACAGATTTCTATTCAACTATTGTATCGTTGTAAACCTAATTTTTAACATGAATTCAGTTTGAATCAGCTACTCAAATAAATTGCCGTTGAATTGTCGAATAAATTACCAGAGTAAAATAAATGTAATTGAAGGGCCTCTAGGTTATTGAAGCTACATAATAGAACTGATAAATCTGATAAAGTATTTCATTATAGGTAAATTTCTGATATATATTTTATGTGTTTACACGCAAGAGTTGTGTTGTCCACAGAAAAACGGTATCATTAAAGTAAATGACTTCTCTCCTGCCGTATAGCGGCACTCAGGGTCACCCTGTAGCACACATTCCTCAAATGATCTACGGTACCATTCCGTTCCTGTGTCTCCAGGTGAATGTCAAGATCCACACATAACCAAAGGTGGGGTTGGAAAGTATCAAAAAAAAGTGGAGAAAAAACAATACATTATCCAAGCACATAATACTCATCAGATTTTTTTTTCTTCTTTTTTTCAGCTTAAATTTCTTTTTCCTGAGACAGCCTAGGTTCACGCCATGCATAAAGTCCAAAAGTATTTTATGAATTACTTTCACAACATTTATTAATGGTTTCAACAGTCGTTTTTGTCCAACTTAACTTCCACACGACGATTGTGAAGTGTAAAATTGTAACAACAAAGTCACTTAAAACCGGCTTAAATATGTTCAAAAAGATAGTAATATCTCGTAAACCCCACTTGGAATTTAAAATCCCTCACATGGTCAGATTTTTTTGNATGGTCAGATTTTTTTGTTTCTTCACGACATTTATAAATGCCGTTTGAACTTTATAAGTGTATTTTGAAATTTATATTTAGCAAAACATATTTATCAAGTCCGAAAGACATTAATCAGACCACATTTATAAATGGCTTCAAAGTCATTTATAAATTACTTTTGGACTTTATAAGTGGCGTGAAACTGGACTGTAAGACTAGCTTCATCATGTGCGTGTCTGTTTTTTTTTCTCTTTTGGTGAAAGTAGATTATGGATTAAATTAGAGGAGGATTTTTTTACATTATATTTTACCTGAGCCAGGCTTTATTGAGTTTCTCCGGTCAACTTCTTGTTTCGTAATATCCGACGAGTTGTTTCGCCTACTGTAGTAATCTATAATCAGCCTGTCTACTGGATCACGAACAATGTTTATGTAAATTGGTTTTTCCTTGGAGTATCTTCAAAAGTTGATATTCAGCCACAGAACAAAAGCGTATAAAAATGATTTTTTATCTTATACAGACAGCTTGATGAAAAACTTTCTAAAAATAAAATGGAATGTAAAATAAACCGGTACAACGGAATACCGAAGTAGCGTAAGCTGAGAAACGTACGTACAAAATTTCACGTCAAAACACCCTTCCCTTCTCGAGATAATTGACTTTCCTCACTACCGACCCCTCGGGGTATACGCGGAAAATTTTCTTTAGCAAACTGTCATCTACAGCCCCTCAGGAACGTATGTCCCAAATTTCACGTCAAAACACCCTTCCTTTCTCGAGATAATCGACTTTCGCCACCATCGACCCCTCAGGGTATACACGGAAGAAATTTTTTAGCGGAGTGTCATCTGCAGTCCCTAAGGAACGCGTGTACCAAATTTCACGTCATAACACCCTTTCCTTCTCGAGATAATCGACTTTCCCCACCACCGACCCCTCGGGGTATACACGGAAGAAATTCTTTACCGGAGTGTCATCTGCAGTCCCTAAGGAACATATGTACCAAATTTCACGTCATAACACCCTTCCCTTCTCGAGATAATGGACTTTCCCCACAACCGACCCCTCCGGGTAAACACGGACAATTTTCTTTAGCGGAGTGTCATCTACAGCCCCTCAGGAACGTATGTACTAAATTTCACGTCATAACACCCTTCCCTTCTCGAGATAATCGAGTTTCCCCAAATATCCACCCCCCGGGGCCCTGCAGGGGTAGGTACGAAAAAAATTTTTAGCGGAGGACAATCTAGGGTCCCCCAGGAACCCACATACCATATTTCAGCTCAAAATTCCAATTCCTTCACATAGATATCGGGGCGACAGACAGGCGGACGGACGGACAGACAGACGGACGGATGGACATGAACAAAATCAATAAGCAGCTTACGCTACTTAATAAGAGCTAATTTTTAGGCGATACCAGGTCATCTGATTATTAAGGACGCCACTTGTCGAAACGTACTACGACGATTAGCGGGTGAAAGTTTGCTTGTTAGGAGCTTTCGAGCACTTATAAGCTCTGAAACAAACGTTGGTATTGATAATATTAAACCACAAAGGATCATAAAGGGTACTAATATATTTCCTGACATTTTTGCAGCTTTTGGCGTTGACAACTTGGCAGTGTTTGGGTCACCCTGAAATCCAACTCGAAAACGTGTAAGATCATTGACAATGTATCTGTCCCACCATTCCATAAGTCCACTTTGCTTGAGTAGCTGCAGTCGGTCAACTACTCTGGAACTCATCCACCGAATAAACAGCATTTGGTAGTGGACACTACTCAACTCATGGCTACTTAGAAACACATTATGCGAACTGTTGTCTCTTCTCACTTCATAATATTTTATATTGGCATCCAAGTCTGAGAGAATGATTGCGGTGTTGTTGCAATATCTCAGAACGTCACAGTTCTGCTCATCTTCTCCGACAAGTCTGCAGTCGTTATCAGCCCCAAAGAAAATTTTCCACCATTTTGGAACAATTTTGGTATATTTTAAATACCGTTTAGCGTCCTTTGATATTTGGTCCAGGGGCAGGTTTAAATTGCGATAAAAAACCTCTGACTTGGCAAATAAGGTTAATTCAGTTTGAAATGCGAATCCTAGCGTACCAATCCCGTCTTGATTTATGTACTTGGTAATATTGTAATTGTACCAATATTTATTTACCGGCTTATAACCAGTCACTCCTGACTCTCTAAAGCCAGCATACAGGGTCATTCTTGAATAAACGGAAAAGTTGTACTTTTCAAGGTTGTCAAAAGTATCAAATGGAATTGGTTGCTTGGGAAGGGTCAATTGAGTAATGTTCTCGTTTTTGTACCCGGTACTTAAAATACACGACATAAGCATATAACAAACAAAAAGTACTGACAAATTTGACACCCTCCACAATGGAGACACGATAGGGTCCCCTTGTTCGACAAGAACACGAAAGTATGAAATTAAACAAGGCATTAAATTGGTGAAAACTGCTCTGTAATTTTCCACCTTGATATTTTCGCTTTCCATGATACATACTGAGAACAATGATACTAGAGCTACTGTAATACCAACACAGGACCATGTTGCCCGGTCAAACACACTGATTAATTGATAAAACGCAAGTCCTTCTGTGATGGGCGGTCCACAACTTACAAACTTTAAAGCTTCTCTGTGGAATCTAAAGTGGCCGGCGTCTTTGTCTCCAGAATAGGTCATAAAAATAAGAGGCTGGAAAGTGTTATCACAGTTGGGATAGCTGACAAGAGTGCAGTCATAGAAGAAAAAGAAAGTTGCATTTCCAAATACTCCTTGTAAAACTCGGCCTTCAACTTCCCAACGAAGAACATCCAAGTTGACCTCGTCATCAGAAATAATATTAATTAACTCCGATCGACTTCTGGAGCCAGGTAGCTCTCGTTCATACATA
>JAAXOA010001331.1:0-16434 GCA_036561885.1 Salina celebensis
CCTTACGGGAAGTAAATGTGGTTTATAGTAGAGTTTAAAGTTAAATGGCCTTTACCTTGAAATAGTTTTGTGTTAGCATATGGAATAGTGGACCTTGTTGAGGACCTTGTGGATGCGCGTGTTAAATAAAATCTGAAAAAAAATACTCTGTGTTTGCTATTTGCGGATATAAAAATCGCGATCGAGCGCTTCGATTTCCGATTCATGGCAATTGGTGAAATTTTAAGTTGAGTCTGGCATGACACGCTATGACTGCGCCACTCCGGGAGATGAAAAACATGCGAGAATAGTGTAACAAAAGAATTTTCCGTAGACGAGTTTCTAGATTTAGAGATATGAAATAGCAAAATTATACGATGTAATTTACTTCTATCACGGGATAAACGCAAATGACTGGTTATCGATTAAGATTTGGGAAAGACTTCATTCGCAAGTGAAGCCTTTAGAATCCCATGCAGTAGGAATGCTATAGGAACATGCAATAAAGGAGTACTTCAAGTTTTACTTGTTAGCAACATTTTAAAGCGCTCACAGTGTAGAAAAAGTTTATAGTACACAAATTAGCAGAGGCATTTTATTTCTGTGTTAATGGATTCTAAAAACTAAAGCAAGGTGCACTCTAATGGGGATTTGAAAAAATAAGTTTTTAAGGCTATTTGAACTACTCCATTTTCGTTTCCTGTGCTTGTTTGAATCGGTCAAAAAAATACGTATCCATGCCCGAAAATCGCGAATTCGTTTTAGTCTCCGTTCGCGAACATCTAAGTTCGTAAAAATGTCGTGTCTCTGACACCTATTCGAATTCGGTTATCTTGTTTCCCAGTGTTGCGACGTTCCTAATCAAGACGCAAAAGTCTGGTTCGAGAGGGGATAAATATTTTTTTGACCTTTCCATACCACCCTAATGAGAGATACGAATAGTACCCACGAGTAGTTCGAGTTTTAAATCAGAAACTTCGTTTATGCTAAATTGAAATTTTAACTTATGGAGGGAGCGTAATGCATTGTACAGTATTTTCAAAGGAATTGTTATAAACTAGCATAATAATAATTAGTTACAGTGGGAATTATTGGTCGAAAATGAAGAACACGTACAAAAATAATATAAAAACATAAATTTCGACCTACATTCCTACATAAAATTGCAGTTTTGTGTTATCTTGTTGTACAGGTACAATGGTAGTTTTGACAATCCCACATTCAAGGACGACACAATCAGTGAAAAGGATATCGTAAACCCTCCTTTCACAGAGGCTGAGGACCGCTCCCCATCTGGCTCAGTGGGGACAAGTACCGAACTAGAAATGGAGGAGATTCGGTCCCTCCCCCCAGTAAACTATGAAGGCACCTTACCCAAAGAAAACGGAAGCAAGCATCCTGTTTCCGTTTTCATTCCTCCATGCGACCCTTCCGCTCCTCCTGCCTTCGAAGAAAATGCCGCTGTTTGTGTTCGCAACGCCTTCAAAAGCTATCAGAAAGGAAACCCCGTGTTGAGCGACTTTAATATGACAGTTCCAGCAGGGACCATGTAAGTTCTACACAGAGGTGTGTAGTTTTTAATTTGAAAGGCAAACACTGCTTAAGATTTGAAGTTTCCAAGTGCAAATCGATATTATTCCTGAGTATCTCATTTTCAGATACAGCTTACTCGGAAGCAGTGGCTGTGGGAAAACTACTTTGTTGAGTTGTTGTGTAGGAATAAGAAATTTAGACAAAGGCGAAATCCGCTTGTTTGGCCATAAACCAGGGAGTAAAGATTGCGGCGTTCCTGGACGACGAGTTGGCTACATGCCACAAGAGCTGTCTTTATATGGACAGCTCACGATCCAAGAGGCTCTCAACTTTTATGGAAGGATTTATGGGCTGCAACGGCAGGAAATGGAGACCAGTGTTGAGTTCCTTATTCAGTTTTTAGATTTGCCCATTGCATCCAGAAAAATTGCCTCTCTAAGGTATGACAGTTCTAACGTATCTTAATCTAAACCTATCGCAATCCGCAATCCAAGCCGCTTAAGCGCGCTTTCTTTTTGTATAGTGGAGGCCAAAAACGTCGTGTATCGATTGCCATTTCGTTGATTCACGATCCAGAGTTGTTGATACTGGACGAACCGACTGTGGGCGTTGATCCCCTGCTGAGAGAAAGTATTTGGAAACATCTAGTCAAACTTGTGAGTAAAGGGACCACTGTCATAATAACAACACACTACGTTGAAGAAGCACGACAATCTAATGTGGTAAGCATGTCTAATGAATTGATTGTGCATGACTTATGCGCTCGTGAACTCGTATGAAAATCGCATTCGCCAAGACATTCATTAGCTGCATAAACTTGTTAACATTGCCGCAAAATGGGAACTCATGGCATTTAGTTTCCGATTCATTGTATGATAAGGTACCGAGTGCTTATAAAAGAAATATCTCAAGCTATTTGAGCTACCTTGTTTCCTTTTTTTGTGGTTGTTTGAATCGGTATAAAAAATATGTATCAATGCCCGAGAATGAAGAATTCGAATCAAAGTTTTATTCTTTGTTCGCGATCATCTAAGTTCTTAAATTTAGTGTTTCTCCCCAAAGCCCCATTCGAATTCGTTTCGTTATGCATGCCACCATAGCGAAGTTCGCAAACAAGATGGAAAACTCTGGTTCTAGTCTGTCCGAGTATGTGGATACATATTTCTTGGCCGTTTAAAACAAAACTTTGGAAATAGAGAGAGTTGTTCTAATTGCCATGAACACCATTGCCGTTTGTGAAACATGGTGGTCAAGCATATAACAAAAGTTCCGGTATATTGGTTCCAATTGTCATGATTGCCATTACCGTTTGTGGGAAAATACTTGGAGACAAGTTAAAGTTTGGAGTTCAAGCATATAATGAAAGTTTCGTTATATTGTATCGAAATCTTAGGTAGGAATCATGCGAAATGGTCGACTACTCGCAGAAAAGTCGCCACAAGCTTTGTTGGAGGAATTCAGAGTAAGCCACTTAGAAGACATTGTGTTGACTCTTTGTCGAATGGATCGAGAAGATAAACAACAAGCAGATCAAGACCCCAGTCCAGTTCAACTTCCACATGAAAACAACGATCATGGTACGTTGGAGTGGACAGTGAATGCGTTTATGAAACGAAAAGCAGTTCCAGGCGAATTAACATTGGTGGAAGCAGGAGGAATCGGGGACACAGTTCGGTACAGCTCATCAACTCCAACGACAACGGTTTGCGAGGATCCAGAAGATCCCATTGAAGTAGGGGATGGTGAGCCAGAGGAGAACGGGAAAGCGCCACAAATGCTTGTAAGGAGGAAACGAGAGACGAGACAGCAAAACGAATCAACAAGGATGACAAGACTAATGGCACTGCTTATCAAGAACTTTATCATTTTAATGCGGAATGTGGGATTCCTTATTTTCATATTTTTAGTGCCTGCAGTACAAATAATACTGATTTGTTTAACAATTGGCTCCGACCCGCGAGGGCTTTTGATTGGTGTTGTGAACTCAGAGTCGTGTGATTTTGAAGGCCCTAATTGGAGAAATATCAAAGATTCTTGTCCTGTCGATCCGTCCGATTTAGCAAATGGAACGTTGAGCTGTTTCTTCCTAGCGCATCTTCCTGAGGAGTCCTTTATACTGGTGCCCTTTGCAACCTTTTATAATTTCTAAACATAACTTATTGTGCATTGCGTTTAATTTGTATAACGTTTGTTTCTGAAGGAAAGAGAGCCTACGGCAGCAACAGCCTTAATAAGAATTCAATCTGGTTACACATACGGCTACATTCAATTTCCAGAGGACTACACGTCAAATGTTGTTTGTAAATTTGGAGGGATCTGTTCGAAAGAGGATAAGGATGGTCCTAACATAATATTTGAGATGGATATGTCAAGTAAGAATGTATGCCAAGTAACACAATGTATGAAGTGCAAATGCTGATATGCATCAATGGAGAATTCACGGAATTCGTCATCGAATCAAATTTTTCCATGAAATATGCGCAACTCTCATGCTATTTTATCATTGATGCATGAATGATAATTTTTGCAGCTCTTCCATTGTTTTTCATGAAAATGTTGAATTGTGCTTTACAGACAAGCAGATTGGTCAAACAATGAAGAGGATCTTTGTAGATAGCTACTCCAGAACAGTAGAATCCATTAAAAGTGTTTGTAAGAAAAAATTGCCTGAGTCAATACTTCAAGCCTCTGGAGATATTCCTTATGTTGTAAGTATTTTTTATGATGTTGTCCCAACAAATAGTGCTGGGCTAACCTAGCACTGCATTTTGAGTTAGTGTTGCATATTGCATATATTATATTACATGGACATTCATCTCACCTAGAACGAATCTAAAATCTCCGTCCAACTCAATTGATAACTGCTGAAGCAACTTTGAGCAAATTCCAATCATAACCATAAGCTTCGTTCGAAATAATTTTTTGTTTGCTTTTCGAATTGCACTGTTCGTTTGAAGTGAGGAGAAAATACACTTTAACATGTTGTTGAAACTCTACGTTTCTCTTAAAGATTGAGATATTTTTGCAGTTTGTAATACAGTTCCGAATCGAACATCACTGCTGACATCATTTTACGTTAGATGTTAATGAAGGCACCTGTGTAAGATGCAAGATAATTATACAGGGTGTTTATAAAAGACGTACCTAAAGCTAGACCACAAAGATGTACCCTGTTTTTGTTTCTTGGTATTGTTTGAATCGGTCTTAAAATAAGTACACGAGCAATGAATGACTCGAACCCAGATTTTTGCATCTTGTTTGCGAACTTCGTTATAATAGGAGTGTACGGGACAGCGAAGTTCTATTAGAGGTTTTAGCGAATACAAATAGTTACGAAGTTCGATGATCACAAACGGAGAGTAAAAATCTTGTTCGAATTACTCAATCTCGGGAATGGAGGCATATTTTTCGACCGATTGAAACAACTCCATGGATCGAAAATACGGTAGTTTGAATGGCTTTAGATACATATCTGACACCTTGGACATGAGTCCAGCACAATGTACAAATGTTTTTTTTTATAACCATTGAAGCTAATATCAAAAACTTTGCAATGTACAGTTCAAGAAACCTGTGTATGGAAAGGACGACACCAGCTTTAGAGAGTTCCTTGCCCCAAGTATACTCCTCGGTTTACTCTTCTTTTTCCCGCTATGCTCGAGTGGAGTATCTTACATTACCGAAAAGAAAACAGGAACTCTGGACAGGTCGATTGTTGCTGGCGTCGGCACAGCAGAGCTCATGGGAGGTTTTCTCATTGCCCAAATGGGGGTCCTCCTGGGTCAAGCTGGATTCGCGTTTTTAATTTTGACTCAAGTTTTCCGGATTGAGATCCTTGGCAGCATGTCGCTCACTCTGTCTCTAACTATTCTTGTTGGAATTAGTGGCATGTCTGCAGGATTCCTTTTAGCAATGTTTTGCTCTGAAGAGATTCAAGCGGTACTTCTCGCCATTGGAATGTTTTTCCCGAATATTTTACTCGCTGGTATGGTATGGCCGCTGGAAGGAATGGATAAAATTCTACAATCCATTTCATACTTACTTCCATGTACTCTTGCCTGCGAGTCCATGCGGTCTATTATCAGTCGGGGATGGACTTTCACTCATAGAAGTGTCTGGCCAGGATTTGCCACAACACTTGCTTGGATACTTGTCTACTGGGTCTTATCTATTTTAGTTCACAGAATACGAAGTCGTGGTTAGAGTTAGTCTTTTTTTTTCTATTGTTTCATACAAATAAATTTATTTCTCGTTCCTTGCCATTGTTTTTGTTGCTGAAGAGTTTATCATTCCCTATGCTCCAACAGACTAGTGTGACATGCTTCATATTTGTTATAACTTAAAAGTTAGTTGCTCCGGTTTTTTAAATACATAAATTCAATGCAGCAACTTTTTTATTTTGTACACCCATTTTAGTATTAGTTTAAGTTAGCTTAAGACAATTCAACATAAATCGTGTATTTATTTAATGTATGTGTTTTGTAAGGCTGGTTGTGAATGTTATCGAAGAAAAATTAAAATGTAAATATTACAAACTTAACTGTTAGGATCGTTAATTTACAGTGTGGAATAAAGTATCGTTTGCTTCTTCTGTATTTTTAATCATTTATCATTCATATTTTTCATTTTCCAGAATAAAAAATAATATGTGTAGAGTTGAGGGTAAGACAAGAATGCATACAAAAGGATATAAATGGATTTACAATGGTGAATTGAATAGTGTTTTGATTTTATTTCTTAAGCTGCATAGCTGTGAAAAAGAAAAAAAAGAAGTCATAAGTAGTTTACAATAGATATTTTTTATAACATTAAAATAGCGTATGCGAATATTTCGTGACAATTGGCGCACAAGAATGACTCGACTTTTATCGGCGATATCGACCTAGAAAAGCCTTGCAACTTGGGCACGTGTGATGAACGTCCATGCAGGAGTCCACACAGCAAGGAATTAGACAACATCCCCAAAAACAGCCTACTAAAGCAATCACCGTGCCAGAAATATACGCTATCAGTCCAGGCGTGCTTTGTGTCCTTGTTTCTATCTCTGCATAGCAATGAGGGCAGACCATGTGCGTAGCTCCAGGACCTAGAGGAACTACAGTTGTCACTATTGCCGGCCCTGGGGTAACTGAAACAAAGATGTTGTTTTTTAAACGTTCCACAACGTTTTGATTCACGAATGGTTTAAACCGAAATACTTTGATGGGCAGCAGTTAATGGAGCAGACGGACTCACTCCACCTAACACCTCTGAATACGATGGTGGGGCTGCTGGGGGTGGTGCAGACGCTTCGTATTTTGAAGACATACTTTTTTTCGCCTATAAAAAAAGAAACTGCAATTGACTGATGGCTCCAAAAATCTAACCTAATGCAAGTCCCATTGACGAGTTAAAATATCAAATTTAGTCATACAAATATTAAAAACTACAAATGCAAACTAATATAAATTAGCTCACCCTTTTGATCGTATGTATTGGTTTATATTACAGAGTATTTCAAAGATTCTATAATTTCCTAATCTTTACTTTGAAACTGGTAGGAATCCCATAAAAAATCTATGCACAATTTAGCGCTTCATTTCACACTGATTCACTCACTCTCAACTGACCGTTGATACCAAAAATGGAAACTATTTTTTTGTATGAAAATCTTCAGTATCTTCACATTAAAACAAAACAGATCAACAGTTTCTTTCCTCTTGTCAGCAAAGATGATTTGAAATGAGAAAGCACACACTCAATCAATTGTATAGCGTAGTATGCAGTACCAAAACAACTATTGCGCATACTTCATTTTGTATTCCAATCTGAGGGGTTTACATGATCTGCTAATGGTTTTTTTTCTTTTTTGCACAGGTTTATTTTCGTTGCTTTTGTCATGATGATGGAACATCTCCACAACTAGAAGATTGTGTTTTCATTATTTAAAAAACCTCTTGTTCACTTTAATGTTCTTTTCTGCAGCTGTGTTTTTTAAACTCGCAAAATCCTAATCACGTTGATACATTCTGTGTCGCTATGCAAAACTAAAGACAAAAAATGTTTGCACGCGCTTGTAGTGCTGTGGCATGAAAAAAAGAGCAGCAAAGGAAAAATTTGTTTTGAATGATGCTAAAAGCGATTTCGATGCTTCTTGAGCTCTGCGAATGCTACGGATTCAGAACTTTTTTTTATACGACTTGCTTAGGATCACAAAAAAGAGTCAGCGTTTGGGTTGGGTACGAAAAATCATGGTTTATTCGTCCTGTGTGATCCTATTGAAGAGTAATGAAATTGTTAGGTAAATGGGCTACATGTTGTTGCATAAAGACAATCCCTAATGAGGATTAGATTCAATTGGAAGTTTGTCCACAGTAGCAATTCATGGAGAATTTCTACCAGCTTAGTTATAAGTAGCGCTAAAATTGTCACTCAAAGAATGATTTTATGGAAAAAATATTTCCCTCTAATATCTATTGATAGTATTTACGTATGCAAAATATCAAACATCCTTGCGTTTCGCAAANTGATTTTATGGAAAAATATTTCCCTCTAATATCTATTGATAGTATTTACGTATGCAAAATATCAAACATCCTTGCGTTTCGCAAAATATCGAGGGTTTATTTCGTTAGATACATACATATATAGGTTTTCCCGAAAGCCAGACGCGCATACAAACATGTGAAAGCTATTAAGTAGTAGGGCTTGGAAATCTCGACCTAAATTTGTATATTTGTTGCCCGCCCCATTATTACGCTTTTATAATGTTTAATCAGTAATTATAGCTTGCGTTTCTTCTCAACTTACACATTCATATTATATAGTATGTATACCGTCAATATTAATTTGCATTTTCACGCGAGATTTGGATTGACCATATTCCACACTAAAACAAACATACTCTACTATAGGTGTAAAGAGCGACAAAGTAAACATTTTTTATGTAATAGAAGACTTTATGATATACAGCTAATGCATACAGCTAGGCTCTTGCACATCACGTGGTCTGAGACAAATTGTATTCTAAAGAGGTGATGCATTAATATGGTAAATGAATTATCTAAAAAGCAATCATCTTGTTGATCACACCCGCAATGTTTGACAAATATTATGTATCCATCCATATATGGTGTCAAGTTTATATTCCTAACAATCTCTCAGGATAATGTTCTACTTGGCAAAAATGTATCGGCAACTGAAAAGGTGTCATATTACATAACGATTTTCTTCTTATTTATCATCTATGGAAGGACATAGTCATTGTACGTGTTCAATGTCTTTTTACATCTTCTATTCATAAGTACAAAAGGGCTCGTCCATATAATACGTCATAAGTATGTTGAGTTGGCAGGTGAGCTATTTGTAAGCGTTGTGAAAATGAATTCAGGAGACGTATGTCATGGATTACCCCTAAGTAGTGTGCTACGCCTAACTTGTAAATATTACTCTATATTTTTTGCGTGGCGTGTCGTACCACAGGTTCCAATTCTAGCATATTTCTATTTTTTTTTCTAGCTCTTGCCAACTTTAAAACAAAGTCATGCTTGAAGATAAAACTTGCAAACGGCAACTACTTTGAAAAATAGAGCCCAGGATAGAAAGATAGGCATATTTTGTCTTTTTATTGCTAACACAGTGAATTCTTCAGCATGCAAGATTTGCAACGAAAGGCCATGTGCAGCCTTTTTCGTGAAATATTTTTTAGCTATGCTTCTCAAGACTTGTTTCGGTAAAGATCTTTTCCCCTTCATAAATACTATTAAAACTCATTCGCACTTCGTAATAAATATTTTAATGTTTGTTACTTGCAATGTCAATATTCAAACTTTTCTAGCAAAATGGATGTTTATCTTTGAAAAATTTCTCACATTTTTCCAAATTCCGTTCTAAAATTCTAATAAAATAGTACCGATATAAAAATCTCTTTCAGATCTAGTTTTATGACTGTTTTTCTTGTCATCTCTCCGACTGATGTTTACCTGAACTATAAATTTTCGGCTGTTTCTCCCTCCCTATATAATACGTCAGATCACATTGATAAGGCTTTTTCTTGTATAAGCAAAGCACCCATGATAAGATTACAAGAAACCACTTGTGACAGATATGAAACGGTGCAATGAACGAGTTGAAGTTCTCCATTTCCATGCAGCATCAAATTTGTTATCTTGTAATAGCAATTTCAGGGTCGTTTCAAATGTCATTTTCGGCTTAATATGTTTTGCATATTATTTTTCAAAGTTTTTAATAGTGTACAGTGTTTTATCCGCGCAAACGTTTTTATGAGCTAACATAAGTAGTTACAGGAAGGACAAATTACCGAGTTCACAATTTCCCACAAAAGTATATCGAACCACTTTTTTTATCATAAGACACAATATTATTCTCATCAACTATGGAACAGAAAACCCGTAAAAATCGTCCAGTCTGTTGGTAACTAACCTTGTGATTTCTTTCAAACAAGAGTCTCACACAAAGTCAATTTTAATGTCTTCAACACATGCAGACCATGACAAGAAAACTGTTTTTTTTGTATGCTCATCATCATAAAATAGAAGTTCACACACAATTCCAATCTACGTCGGGTCGCATCTTTTTAATTGTACAGTTCATCCAGTCAACCATCACGGTTCTTCTCTGAACTCTGCACGAAGCATATTCTTTTAAGAAGACTATTATAATGAACAGTTTTCATATTGTATGCACGCCTGGTGCCTCTCGTATATTTTGTTGATATGTTTGACTTTCTAAGGTTATGAGTAAATACGGTAGTGTTTCTCTTCTTTGCATGACCGACTAACAGATAAGCATGAACCAAAAATTATTCATGGAGCAAAAGACATTCTCATATTTCAGTGACTCATACACCTTGAGCTTTATGAGCTGTCGTCTCATATGCAAGTATAAATGACTTCCATGGAAAAATATTACTTTCACTATCTTTCATAGTTCTTTATTTGTCTGTCTGTACGTTGCGGCTATATTCGAAACGAGAGTCTCTCGAGAAACACCACGAGCTCTGGACAAGTGCAAAATTATTTCATTCATCGGGCAAATTTTCATATAAAACTTTATCTCAAACAGTTTTATGTAAACTAGTAACAATCAAAGTTACCGTTACGTTCACGCGTACAGGTTATCAGTAGAATTTTCTTGAAGTTTTATCTTTATCTCTTCTTTATGCGTCTAATCTTCTTCATGAGTACAATACGTATACAAAACAGTGATCAGGTTTTAATCTGTTTTGTTGAGTGGAGTGTGTGGAACGGGATAGGAGAGTGTTAAAAGTCTTATAAAATGGGAAACAATTTGCATACATCAACGATAAGAAGAGAAAAGTCCACAGTCAACTTTGAGTAGTTAACCAGTTACAGGGTGTAACCCTGCAAACGGAGTGTACCCGTTGAAATATTTATTAAAATAGAATCATAGTCTTTCTGAGGGATCAAAGTCCTTACTCAGGATACGGACGGCATTTTGAGGTGGATAGAAACAGGAACGATGATGATGTTATAAGGCTGGTAGTGACCACTTGAAAGTGAACAAAGTGATTTTAGTACATGGTCAGTGTTTGACCGAGAGGCAGACGAAAACGCGTTTTATTAGTTAGAGTAGATAAGGACGAGATTAGGTTGTAGAATCGGGAAACGATGAAATTCAAAACATTCTTTCAGCGGAGGCCGGCTGCAAGTCATGGGGAGTCAGAGTCAAGCAGTTCTTCTCCGGCCTCAGGGACAACAAAGAGGAAGAAGAAGGACACGAAGATTTTAACGACATCAATGAAATCCGCATCGAAACCTTTGATTGGGATTTCACGTGCGTCGCCAGCACAAAATACGGCAGCTATTGACAGTCAAGTGAATTGTGTGCAACCGCAACCGGATGAGAATTCCATGAATTTTATGTGCTACACTGGCACAGCTTGTCAGAGTTGTGGGTAAGATTTTCATTTTTGCTATTAAAAACGTAGTTAGTCTTGTTTTTGTGTTTAGTTTGCAAAAAACAGTTTGTTTTTTTTGTTTAGAATTGGAAGATTGGGGGTGTTATCAATTTAAAACGTGTTTATTTATGTTTTGCAAATAGTGAAAGTAGGGTAATTGAACTTTGTTGATTTATGTTCGTTGTGTTTGTTTAATTGTTAATTGTTTTTGATAGAAGCAGTGGGCGTGCGAGTCAAAGCGATTCTGGAATTGCGGATGATACGACAATGAAGTTACCTGTTGACCTAGAGACGCCTCAACAGGATAAGATGGAGATTGATAAGGTAACTAGTAACTAACTAGACATTCGGTGGGGAATTGGGGACTATGGAGATGGAAGGTTAATGTTTCTCGTCTTTAATTAAGGTACGAGAGGATTTGGAAAAGCATAAATTACTTTTGATTAAAGCCCAGGAGCAAATCAAGGAATTGTCTGCGGAATTGGAAAAGGTGAAGCAGGAGAATGACCACAAGGAAAAGGAATAGTAAGCATCAATTGAAATAGTAGTTAGCGAATTGAAAGAAATTTGATTTAATTAGTGTTCTCTCTTTGACTGTATCATAGTGGGAAAATGCGCGACGACTTCCTGCTTTGTATTCGGAGCGCAGATAGATTCCGAGAAGATGCAGAAACGAAAGCAGAGGCACTGGAAAAGGAAGTAAATTCACTGAGAAAGGAGCTATCTGGAGACAAATCTGCTATTGATAGTGCTACATTCATTATTTCACCGAAACAAGGAGTGGAAAATCCCCTCATTTCGAATGTAGCAGCAGTGGCAGGTGAAACTGCCAAGGTAGCGACGTCAGCACCTCCAAGGTTGGAGATTGCACCGCCCCAAGTTAAGCTAGAGACTGGGGAGCCTCTGGTTGTAGTCACTCCGCCTGTTGTCGCTCCAGTCGGCTTGAAAGTTACCAGCAACGTTGATAATGTTCTGGGTGGAGGAAAGTTTCCAAGGACAATTTCCAAGATGACTGATGCCCCTGAGTTCAAAAAGCTTTCGTCTGTGGTCACGCACGTCTTGGGTAGGTTGAATAAAGTCGACGATTACTCTTTAACTTCAACATAGTCAATAGTTTCAAGTATGACGTATTGTTTCTCCTATTCTATGTCAGATTCACCAAAACTAGTGGACAGCTTAGATGAAAATATGAACAAGAAAAGACACGAGAAACTGGAAGCTCTCCGAAAAACGCACCGCGGCTCGTTGCGAAATGCACTGCTCAGTTGGGTAAAGTCGAAAACGGCCAACTACAAGAATGTGGAGATCACCAATTTTAGTACGAGTTGGGCCAATGGTCTTGCCCTAGCTGCTTTAATTCACAGTTTGGACCCGTCACAGTTCGACTACTCTTCACTTACGACTAAAAAATCCAAGTACAATTTTAAGACTGCTCTAGCTGCTGCTGAAAAACTTGGCTTGATTTGCCCACTGGTAAACAATCAAACTCACATCATTTAAACAAAATTCTACCTTGAGAACTTTCTTGTTCATTTTGTTTAAACTATTTTTTTGTTTCCAGAATTCTCTCGACATGATCCTCGACGCAGAAAGTCCGCCATGGGAGCCAATTTTTGCGTATGTCTCTGAAGTCTACGTATTTTCCTCTTAATATAAGCTAAACTTAAAATGAATTAACAAGTCATTCCTGCATATGGATAGTTTTAATCCGTGTTGAGTCATTTGTCAAGTCAATGTGTTTTTCATTGCACCTACGCATCTCGAATGTATTTACAGGTATTTTCTAATGCATTTTTTGAATCTTATGATGAAAAACTGAAGTATACTCTACAACCAAACTCTCTACTAATTTCTAATCGTAATTTAGTGTATTTAGCTACCCTTTAGAAATACTAAGTTAACAAAGCAATGTGTTACTGTAGGCATTTTTTGGTACACGATTGTTGTCAGCAACAAAGATGAATTGTATCAATAAAAATGTACTATTTTAGATAAAAAATAGTAAATTTTACAACATATTTCTTCTTTCTGTTTACTGAAATGCATACCGTGAAAACTTTAAATGGGATGGGCACTGATAAAAGGGATAAAGCCGAGTAGTTTTTAGAATTTTATACTTTTATTTTTGATACTACTAAAATGTTTCGGAAAAACACAGATTTTTAGGTTGATCGCGTCATTCATTTGTTAACAAACTTTTCACCGGTCTCGATGTTCTTCTTCAATTCGGGGATGGCCTTTTGAAGAAGTTCTTGTTCGTATGTGCTAAGCTTTCCAAGTCCAAGATTCTTTTCAACACCGTTTGGCTACAAGAAATTAACGAATTAACAAATTTAGTTTAAGAAGATACCCTTACTGTAGCAGTTCTTGTCAAGAACTAATAACTTACTCCAAGAACAAGTGGAGTGGCAAAGTAGGTAGCTTCGGTGACGTCCGACTTGACGTAGGCGCATTCAATCACACCTTGTTCACCCTTCATTGCTCGAAGACATGAGAACGCGAATCTAGCTCCGGCATAAGCCATCGACAAGGTAGCTGAGCCAGCGCCGGCCTTGGCCTTGACGACTTCAGTTCCAGCTTCCTATAAATAACGACAAAAACAATACAGAATTACTTTTACTGTAGTAGGGTAAGAACTTGCTGTTGGTGATTTAAAACTTATAAGAGAGACGACATAATTAGTAACTTACTTGAATTCTTTCCGTGAGAGCTTTCAACTGGTCTTGTGGGAATTGAACTGCTGGTTTGCACTGAGAAATAAGTGGAATAATAGTGACACCAGAATGTCCACCGATGACTGGGCAGTTGACTTGAGAGGGGTCCAGACCCTGCATATTAAAACCGATTCGTTTAAACCCTTATTAAATTACGATTAAGGACAAGATTAACGCGTTCCGTTTACATCCATTTTGAATGTATTTTAAATGGAATATTTTGTGCAACGTTGGAACGCGAAATAGGCATCCCAAGATTAGTTCTCCATTTATATCTAGATATCTAGAGCAAATCAAAAAATGTCTCATAATTGGTTCGTTCTCCAACGCTATACAGAGTTATCATTTATAATACATGGAAAATTCCCGGCCTTTTTTTGAAACTAGTCCTTAATATTGACCAACTATACTTAATTTAGATGTTTATGCAAGATTCATTAGATGCAAATTCTGTTTTATAGCTAGCTATCTAAATTACCTTTCCATCAGCGATAAAAGTGTTAGCGCGAACAACGTCGAGGGTGGAGACTCCGAAGACCCTCTTGGGATCGTAGGCTCCAGCTTTCTTTAGCACCTCAGAAGCAATTGGAACTGTGCTGTTTACCTGGAAAATAATTAATTGTTTGAATTCAATTTATAACTCATTACACACAGTTGTGGAGAATTCTAGAATTTTAATTGGCTTACTGGGTTAGAGATGATTCCGATGAGAGCTTTTGGGCAGACTTCACCACAAGCCTGAGCTAGATCCCTGACAATGGATGCATTAGTATTGAACAAGTCATCCCGAGTCATTCCTGGTTTCCTTGGAACACCAGCAGGAATGATGACGAGTTCAACTCCCTTGAGTGAGTCCCTCAACTGCTCGGCGCCCACATAACCCTTAACCTTGCACCGGGTTTCGATATGACTCAAATCTGCTGCGACACCAGGAGTATGGACAATGTCGAACAAACTCAATTCACTGATCAGTGACGAGTGCTTTAACAAAAGAGACAACGGCTGTCCGATTCCTCCACTGGCTCCAAGCACAGCTACTTTGCTATTTCTCTGCAAACAACAGTATAAAAACAATTAGAAATTATAAATCCTTTTAATTTACCCTGTTCGTCATTCAAACTAATCTAATTTAACTATCAATTTAACTTACAGCAGAAGAAGTAGATAAATTCTTAGCTCCAAGCCCAATCAACTGGGAGGACACTCCAGACTTTGCAATTCGGGAAAACATGGTTTACTCCAAAACACTATTAGCAGCCCCTATAAACGAACAATTAAATAGTTACAGCTTAAAAATATCAAGTCTACACCGCAAAACTTAACCAATATTTTTTTTTCTCAAAATGACTGACCCAACCTGGATATGTAACTCGGTGTTAGTTTTTTTGCGTGCTATCCTGTTCAAGTTCAGCTGGAAAGTGAGCCGATATCCTTTTTTTACTTTAGCCTCCGCATCCAACTTATGTTCGGCTAGGAGTTCTGCGCTTTGGTAACATGAGACGTGCTGCTGCTCTACCACGAATACCACGATCTGATAGTCTATGGCTATTTAGTTTCTTCTATAGATGCAGTTTAAATAGAAAAGAGGTTTTTTTCTGTCTTGTGACAACGACACCTTGCTTTCACACACCGATCGTTTGCCGAAAAAAAAGCTATGGAAGGAGATGAAATGGATTTTGTTGTAACGGCAAACGGCCAACCGTCATTTTGAACGAAATCAGAGTCTCGAAAAAAGTCGAAGTGGTACGGATATTATAATATGGAAAAAATGCATGCGAAATATGGTCGCATGAAAAAATGGTTGATTTTTCATGAAAATTGGCAGTAAATGGGTTATAAAAAATGGTATGCATGCATAACAATATGAGCGCCAAGCGAATTTAATAGGGAAATCTGTTATGGTAATAATAAATCGTTTTTCTCTAGTTACTGTAAATAAAATACCTTAAAAAATATGGTGCAGAACTTTATATTCATTAATATCGCATATTTTCAATTTTAGCAAGCCAAAATTATAATATTCTGATGTTAGCAACTGCCAAGAAGTGATAGAAGTTTTACAATGGTGAAATATGCGTGTCTCCGATATAACTCACCACATCAGATATGAGCCTTGTTCGGCCTCAAAAGTACTCCCAAATGGCTGAAGTGACCCTTGTGGTCATTTGACAGAAGAAAAGCTTATTATCAACGGATAAGAGCTATCGTAATTTGTTCCCCACCCCTGTGCTAATTATGTATGGAGAGTCTTCACTAAATCAGAATCATCATATTATCATCAATCATCAT
>JAAXOA010001332.1:0-16429 GCA_036561885.1 Salina celebensis
AAAAAAATGCCTCTGTCTACAAGATAATTTTCCATTTCAAAGTAGTTTTCACTTGTTCCAACACCACAGAAAAATGCTGAAACAGCCAGTTTTGGGAAGTAGGACCGTTTCGTAATCATTCTCATCATCATTCTTTTTTTTTTCTCTAGATAAGATGCTAGCAAGAGTGTGTCGTCCTCTTGTTTCACCGGCCCACTCAGAAATATCTGTGTATATGTGTGTACACTACTATATCGAAGGAAAAAAAGATGCAACTTTTCTTCCTCCCTATTATATAGTTAGAGTTTTAATTGCGAGATGTTTCACTACTCCGAGTATTTTTTTTTGCTTGTGTGCAGGTAATTTTAAAATAGACACACTTTTCTTCCTTTAACACTAACTATCTGAGCAGTGTTTGTACCAACAGAGAGTGAATTTGGAGGATGAAAGTGATGATGATGATTTTTTTTGGTTCATCACTATTTTTATCATCATACTTGTTCCTTTTCGTAGTCCCTTATTTTTGGCTCGTAGTAAGTCGTTTATGTTAACTGCATCGTCCCAGAGAGTTGCAGACATATTTTTGCTAGTTCTTTTGCTTCCACGGCCGCAACATTTTCGCCCTCAACATGTATGCGTCTTCAAGATCGTTATATCTCTGTGATGTGTTCTCCAACTCTACTGCGATACGACGGGAACAAGTTATGCAGCTAAAAAGATTATGCAATTTGAGAGAAACTATTTGAAACTGTTCAATTCTTCCTGGCACTTCGCAGTAAAAGTGACTGCACTCTCTGTGCAAGTTTTAGAATTGCTTACAAGAAAAAAGAGAAAAATAGTTTGGGAATATTAAATGCATAGTTCGTATTGAAAAGAAGAGTCCAGTGACTGTTGCTTGCCATCAGCCCGTGACTCTTGTCGCTAGTGATGCCGTTCCGACAGAGTAGAAAATAAAATCTTTTTTACGTTCAAAATGAACATGTTGAGCGAAAATATTGTAATAATGTATGCGGATGAGGAAGGAATCTGAATGATCAGTACTTTCGTAGTTTCGTTTGCAACGATAAAGGATGTTAGCAATGAGTGAATATGCATTATATTATAAACCTATACACGAGAATAAATAAACTAAAATGGTTTGCTTAAGCCATAGTTGGTGGGTGAATAACAAGATTTAAAAAATATATAGATCAGGAAAGTATGATATAGTATTAATGCACGTAGAAAAACGATGAAATATGGGAATCCCAATATTTCGTGTTTAGTATGAAATATGCAGGAAAATCAATACAAATTGTTTTATGGGATAAGTTCATTTTTTAATTTTTTTTACTGATAAAAATGAACTCGATGCTGTAAGCACAGAATGGGGCTACACTATCCCTTTTGTCCACTACGAATTGCACTTCTGGAAGGTCCTGTGATAAGGATAGCCGTAGAGTTGACCTGCCCATGTCGCAAATCATGTCCGGAAACTGGGTAGGGTGTGTAAATTTCATAGTAGAATTCTTCGTAGATAGTAGTTTTGTACGTATACTTCTAACAGATTTGCTGATGGCCGCACTGCATAATACCCGATACTGGGTTCTGCAACTAAAAACAACCTGGAGTATCCATACGCGTGGTATTCATCATTAAAATATTCTCCAGACAAGGCTATCCTCTCTCGGGAGTAGGTGCGTCCATTGACAGTGTAGTGGAAGCCATTGTCCTCACCAACAGTAATTGTTACCCGGGACTCAGGAGCGTTATTTATTGCAACTCTGTAGCATGTTAATACGTTAAAAAGTCATTTCCATTTCGCTAATGTATGGATGTTAAGTATGTGTGAATATTTTGTTGTGAGAGAATCCTTTACCTTTTTCTCGAACTTTCCTGAAATGCATTGAGTCTTGGCTGGGTTGTGTTCACCGGTCCGGATTCTGGGTTTTCAGTCTGAGGAGATACTTCCGTAGTCAGTTCTGAATCCTCGTCGCCATCTAGGGGCACACTGCTACTGTTCCTTGCAACAAACAGCAAAAGTGCAAAAACCGTTGTTGTCACCGTTCCTCTAAAGTTCCTCATGTTTCCGAAACTTTGCTCAACTGACATTAAAAAATCTCTGGGTTAAGTGACAGTTGTGTATGCAGATGAGCCACAATTATGCTGGGGTAAATTGATAAAGGCTGATTAAATTGTTGAGATTTTTGACGAATTGTTTGTGTGTACAAGTGTTTCAATAATGCACACACTTGTTGTTAATCCAGGACAAGGTTTATGACAAATAGTCAACCTGCCGTGTTACCTCACCAAATTTATAGCTGCCTGAGATTCAAATGATAACTTTACTATATGGGATTTGATTTATTATATTTGCGCAGTGTTTTTATCGAAGGTTTTATAACATTTTCGTCCTAATCGCTCAATAATAAATTTGCCAGCTTAGAAATTAATCGACGGCAGGAATAGATCTGACGCATGCATCTCCGCCCAATTATTTAAATAAATATAAAACATAGTTTATTTCAATAATAAAAGCTATACAACAATTTTACAATGTTTTAGGTATAAATCTGGCATTTCGCTCAGGCGTCATCCTTTGTGGGGGCAATCGGAGGCCAGAATTCATCGGCACGATTCAATCACACTGTGATCTCAAATTCTTTTGTCCTGATTTCCCTTTTCAACAGCATTTTTGGATTAAAGTAAACCAGTCGACTGAATTTGGGATTTCCTTCCTGGAATTTTCTGAACAAAACGTTCACGTAGTTTTGTTCAATTGTCATATTCACTTGATAAGGAAATTCTACTAAGTGAAGTTGTTAACCTAGCTAATCTGGTAACAGGAATGTCCTCATCCATGGTCACATATTCCCAAACAGTTCGAATGAAAGACGCATTTATGTACCCGAAATAGTTACAAACACGGATTATGAAACAAACAGGTCATTATGTTACATTCAAACGTCAAATATTATGTCAAGCATTATTTAGAATAAAAATCTTAAATTATTCGGTTGTTTTCCATAAAAAGTTCAATAAACTTGATAAAACACAAACTTCAGTACTCGTAATTTATTTAATAATTATACTTGTTAGATTTGTTGGGTTAACAAATTGTTTCTGTAAATAACAAGCTTTCTGAAAAAACATCTAAACTGTCCATCTTTCACATCTTACACTCCACGGCACCATCAAAGTAGTGTGAATAGAAAAATTAGAATTGTATACATTGTGAATTAAATCATTGTAATAAGTTAGACTAAAAATTTTGTACGTTAAGTAAGGAATTAACGTGATAAAATATATGATAATAATCTGCTGGCATAAAATTGATAATTTTAACAATCGTTGACTTTTCTTGATTGATCAGATTCCTGGTAACGAGATTCAAAAGCAAAAGTGGTCTCGATAGGTGTTTTCTTCTTTAAACTTCACCTCACAGGTTTCACATGTCCAAGTTTGGCCTTGATCTCCACCTACATTAAATTAAATAAACATAAATTAAACTCGATTAAATTCACATAAATTAATTGGCAGCAGTTACGTCTTTTAGAAAGGGAATTCGATTTTTTTTTCAACATACCTATTGAACTGCCGGCTTGGACCATTGCCATTGCATTGGCGTTAGTCGAAGAATTCTGTACAGCTGGCGAAGGCCCATTTTCTAAAGCACGTGCTTGTGACATATCGTTGTTCTGCAGGCGAATGCTGTTCATCATCTGGGGAGGAAGTGGTAGTCTCACGGTAGCGGAAGGCCGTACAGTCATAATGCCAGGGCCCATCGCAGAACTAAAGATGTAATTCGGCATATTCATCATATCTTGCATAGATACCGTTTGGTANATATTCATCATATCTTGCATAGATACCGTTTGGTAAGGATGAACAGGTCGAACAGGAGGCGGTGGAATCATCGTATTCCCTGAAATCTGTTGAACAGGGAACTGCTGATGAACCACTCCTTGTTGACTGAATTGAGGATTTTGAGAAAGAACATGGTACTGAATATGGGTTGATTGGACATTTTGAGCCGTGAATTGTACCCCTCCGACGTTAAATTGGTTATTTGAATTAATACCCGTCGGATAGCTTTGAACCTGCTGTTGTGGAGCAGTTTGTTGAGTGTTAGATTGAGACACTGCCAATGTTGATACAGCTCCAGGATGTATATTGTGTTGCTGCTGAAGAGAGATGGATGTTCCACTGCTATTTGGAGAAGATGCTCTATTGGAAGACATCATTTGTACTCTACGAATTTGTAATGCACTTGTAATGTCAACCGCTGAAGGTGTAGTGGACCTAGGAACAACTTGGCTGGCACTGATCGGTGTTGTGCCTGAAGATTGGAGATATTGCTGTTGGGGAAATGTGTTATGTTGACTAATTTCCAGTTGATTTGTTGGAGTGGGTCCCATCGATGCCGCCGCTAATGACTGATGAACTCGTGGTTGTTCTCCAGAAGGAATTCCTGGAGTTACTGCCTGAACAGGACGTGGCTGTAAAAGTCCTGCATTTGCGACCACAAGAGTACGGGGTTGAGACTGTCCTCCGGAAGGAATTCCCGAAGTCGATGCCTGAATTGGACGTGGTTGTGCCTGTCCTCCGGAAGGAATTCCTGCAGTCGATGCCTGAATTGGACGTGGTTGTGCCTGTCCTCCGGAAGGAATTCCTCCATTCGGTGCCTGAATTGGACGAGGGTGTGCCTGTCTTCCTGAAGCAATTGCTGCAGTCACTGCCTGAACTGGAAGGTGCTGTGAATGTCTCCCTGAATTAAATCCTGCAGTTGTCGCCTGAACAGGACCTGGCTGTGAATGTGAAGGAATTCCTCCATTCGGTGCCTGAATTGGACGAGGCTGCGCCTGTCTTCCTGAAGCAATTGCTGCAGTCACTGCCTGAACTGGAAGGTGCTGTGAATGTCTCCCTGAATTAAATCCTGCAGTTGTCGCCTGAACAGGACGTGGCTGTGAATGTGATCCAGGAGCAATGCTTGTGATCGGTACCTGAACAGCACGAGACTCTGATTGTTCCCTCGAAGGCATTGCTGTAGTAGATGACTGAACAGTACGTGCTTGGGGTTGTCCGCCTGTAATCACTCTAGAAATAGATTCCTGAACTGTAAGTGTTTGGGGTTGTCCCCCATGAGACACAGGCGTCGACACCGACAATTACTTTTTGACTTGGTTCTGGGCCGGGGTTCTTCTTTGGTAGGGGGTTGTACTGTACTGAATGAGAAATAGAAGGTGTACTTGAGCGCGGTGTGTGTTGCGTAGGCGCGCCACTTCCCTTAGAACGAATTTGGGCTGCTGTACCGCTTGTACGTGGCGGTGGTGGTGGCATCGAAATAGAACTCGATTGAGTATGTTTAGTAGGTGCCGTTCCTACTGCTGAGGCACTTGCGGATGGTCGCGTAGACGCTGCTTGTGTAGCAGTTGAGATTGTTGCAGTACTGCCTTGAGTAGTTGTGATTTGTGGTGTGAGAAGTACTTGAGTAGTTGTGATTTGTGGTGTGAGAAGTACTTGAGTAGTTGCTGAATGCGGTACTGTAATTGTACCTGCTGGTGGTCGCTGGTCAGCCTTAGGAGTTGTTTGCAACGTCGTAGCTGACGGAATATTTGATGCTGTAAGTCCAGCGGCGGTTGTGGGAACCATTCTTGGTCGAGTAGCTGATGTTGAACCGTTTGAAGTGGAGTGAACTTGCGCAGTGGTTACCGTTGGTAAGTTGACACCTCCCGTAGTAGAGGCAGTTGGCTGAGTGACGGTTGACACATTCACTGTTCCATTTATTAAGTTTCTATCGACGATATCCCGTGCATTTTCCTGGATACCGCTCGGAATAACTGAATCTTGGTTTGGTCTCTTGGTAAGCGCATGATCGGTGGTACTGACATTTCCAAACTGTGAAGTGGCAGTGGCCTTACTGGAAGAGCTGACTACACTCGTGTAACTAGATCGATCTTTGGTAAAGTTTGAACTCTGTAGCAAATCGTTTGGAGTTGCTGCTAATGGCCTGACTGTATTACTTACATCACTATCAGGAGTTGATTTGATAGTACGTGACTTGCTTCTAATCCGATTAATTGCGGTAGCTACGTGTTCCGGTGCCATGTCTTTACTTTTCTCAACTACAGTAGCAAGGTTATCTGAATTATTACCTGAGGTTTCTATCACGGCGCTAGGATGATTATTTTCTTTTTGACCCCCAGACTCCACACGTGATCGTTTTCTTTCGTCATTATCATTTGTTTCAACTCTTCTTGACTGTTCCAAAGTGTCCTCCTTGTTCGCCTTCCGCTTCCTGCTTAGCGGTCCAGGCTTGGATCCCGAGTTTGGTTTCTTAGTTTTGGAAATATTTGACGATTCAACGGTAGCCGTATGAGAAGACTTCGAGATGGTGTCAGCTGAAGCCGTAGTTTCACCTTGAGGAGTCGGATCCACAGATGTTTCCTGATTCATAGGATCCGCGATAGCAGCTTGCACAAAGTCCGGTGGTGGAGCAGTGTGTTGAGTGGTCTCGATAGCAGCTTGCACAGAGTCCGGTGGTGGAGCAGAGTGTTGAGTGGTTCCTTCGTCTCCAAACACATACCTGAACGCTGGTAGGGGGAGCGGGCGTGGTACCATTAATGGTTGACCTTTTCGCAATTTGTCCTTCATAATTATTACTTCTTCAGGTGTCAACTTTAATCCACAGTTCACTTTAATCATCTTGAGACCAACGACCTCCGAGTCTTTGCTTAGTTGATCTCCAACTGTCTTCCTCGCATCTGAAGATTCATTAAATTGTTCGGTGGAAGTTCCAGGTTTGTTGGTGTCATCGGTGTCAGGAGTTTTATGCGGTGATCGTTGAGCACTGCTTGTGCGTCTTTGACGCTGGTTCGGTGGTTTGTAGTTGCAAACACACACATCAACGTGGTTCATAAACTCAACTGTTGAGTATGACTTGAAATATGAATTGCACGGTTTACAGTACTTCTTGATAATATCGAAAATAGTTGTAATGTGTTTGGCACATTTATCTTCCAAATGAGATTTCAAGGCTGTAAGAAAGATTCACATTGACTAAACAAATGCTCAATTAAAGTGAATTCTTGAATACTTTGTTAATCATTGAACACATACCGTATATATCATTGTAATCTGATGAGCAATATTTACATCGGAATTTTTCAGTATCTGCTTCACTCTCGTCACTTGATTCCACTAATGGTTTTGTCGGCTTTTTACTGGGGCCAGGGCTTTTCGAATCTAAATGTCCACCAACAAACAATTTTACTTGATTATGTTCTTAATGATAATTCTTGGAGTTATGTACTAGAACATGCTTACGGATTGATTTTGATGTCCCGGCGATTGGCTCATCCTGCTGATGATTTTTCTTCGGAGTTTTATCCTTGCCGTGAGATTCTTCGAAGGATGATTCCTTCCTCTTCTTTCTCTTCCTCAGGGAATAACGTGCATTACACTTAGGGTTGGTGGCTACAGCATGTCGAGTTCTACGGGGTAAGTCATCTTCATCTGACAAGTTGCCATCCTCAGTGTTGCTAATTTCTTCAGCGTCATTGGTACCGTCGTCACCACTGGGAACATACTCGTCGTTGACACAAGATTTCTCATAACTGCCTTTCGGCAAAGAGTCGTCGTCATCACCTTTCGGCAAAGTGTCCTCGTCATCACTGACAGTCGCAGCCTCTTTCGTCTTTGAGCCTTTCTTAATTTCTGGTGAATCTTGAGCTTGTTTGCGAATAATTCTAGGAGCCTTGGGCAGTAACGTGCCTGGTGGAACCTTCCTAACTTCAGGAAGTGGAGCTTTATCGAATTCGTCACCTGAAGTTTCGTCTTGGCCGGGTATTGGTCTCTTAATTCTTTCCTTAGGTTTCTTGGCGAGGTGAGCTCCTGGTGCTACCTTGGTAATCAGTGGGACCTCAATACGTTGATGAGACGAATTTGATGGTCCTTGAACACTACTGGATGATGCTGATTGCTTGTGAGCACTTGTCGATGATCCAGATGGACCTGGAACAGTACTAGCTCCAGCTTGAGATGACGATGGTACACTTGTTTGCTTTGATGGGCTTCTCTGTGCGGATGCCCCAGATGTTGAGCTCATAGAACTGTGCGAAACATTGTTGTCCACACTTGCCACATCGTCTTCCACGTAAGTAAAAACTTTAACATTTCGAAATCGTTCCTTTTTACTTTTTCCGTTGAAATTTGGATCTTTCATCCACTTCTTCTTATCAATTTGTAACAGCTTCATCAAGTCCGTAAAATCATCATAAGTGCTCTCATTTATGAGGCACGCGCCAGTGTAGAAGAGTGTTAGGGCGGCTTTAAGTTGATCGATGTGGACCCCTGTCAAAGTGATGAACACATCCTTGGATGGCATGTTAGCCTATCCATAGAAAATTAAGGAAAAAGGGTTAACACAAACAACTTGAAATACATACTTATTAAATACCATACTTGTTCCATTGTATTTGTATTATTATACTGTTTAAATAAAGAGAATTGTTCGTTACCTTCAGATTTTCTGTTACCAGGTCATCCAAAAACTTCGACATTTTGAGAAATGGTCTATGACATGGGATGGACCCTCCATCGCATGAGATGTAAACGTCACATTTCTTTTCGGCATTGATTAACGGCTCCTTCTTCTGCTCATTGAGCAATTCCTTCCAAGCCGGGCACTCATTCTTTATGTGAAACTCTGTCTCGCAGGCATCGTTACCGGATCCTAAATTAAAATAGAGTACTAAACTATCTTGCTAACTTCACGCTTACCCTTCGTATCACTTCAAAGTGCACAGTTTAGTATTTCTTACGTACCGCTTATCAATGGTAAATCTTCGACAGCAAAATCATCCCAGGTTTTGTTTCCTACGTCCCATTCCCTTTTGAAATCCATGAGCACACCAAACTCAAACGCTCTTACGTTTTTTGTATTATCCATGATGTTAGTTACCTGAAATTTTGATTTTAAAAACTATTCCGTTCAACGTTCAACAACAAGTCACATTATACAGAGCTAACCGTTTCAATCTCCTAATACCTAAATAGTTTTTCTATCTGGCACTAAACTAAAATCACAAAGCAAACACAGTAAGTTATTGGGCTGTACCTGGCGATTCCTGGATTTGAAAATATTAACCTGTCTCCTTCTTTTTTCAGCAAGAAATACAGCCTACCGCTACCATAGCATATGACCTCCTCTTTCTAACAATAATCAACAATCTAAAACTCTCAACAATACTCACATTGTCGCCAGTCTTCCTATCCACCACCATACAAAGTTATTACCTACACAATACAAACCCTGGATAAATCAATTCCAAACTCTTCAGTCTTTAATTCCACACAATAAACTACAATGCAATAATAATCAAGGTTCAATAATATACATTCCGTTACAAAAGCGTTAAAAACCAATTCAATTAGTTAACACTCAATAACTCAATCCTTTTTGTTGTTTGTTGGAGAAAAACTTGCTGTTCGAATCCAACAAATCGCAATAGTGCGCCCAACGAAGGATCACTTTTGAGTCTCTGCTATCTTTCAGAGTGGGCTCGAATTCAGACAAAAAAAAAAAAAAGAAAAAAAAGTGCATACCTCTTCACTTCACGTGTATACAGCTGACCATACTCCACATTGTTTCTTGTTCTCATAAACCATTAAGCGGGTGTAGTTGGCACATTCTGAGATGTCGTGTTTTGTGCATTCCTCTAGTTAAAAAACTCTGCTAATAGCTGGATACTGATGAAAGAAGCTCGAACTAGTCGAGTTAACTTAATAATTTGGATATCCAATATAACAGCGACGCGTGTATCGGAGTCCGCCTCTGGAAAGCCTCCTTCTGGATACAACAAACTGTTGATTCCTTAACCCTGGGGTAACATGAAAAATCGATGAAAGCTCAACTGAAGCTTTTCTATGTTCTATGCACATGCGATTGATTGTTTAGTACAAGGATCAGGAGAATCGCATGAATGTTTGTTGCTAAGTCTTCGCTGGCATCGCTATGTCTTTCGAGATATGGCATCTTGAATCTTCATTGCTGTATCATGAATATGAATGAAATGAATGGACAGTGGAGTTGGCGTCTGCATGGACAGTCCATAATAAGCCTCAGCTGATGTGCACAAGTAGTGGCTGGACTAGACTGGTTTTTATATTGCCAGTTGCCAACAGGTATTTTCCAGATGGGGTTGTTGGTAGGTTCAGTTCAGTAGCAAATAGAGTTAGGTTAAATAAACGAAGGTACGATGCGATATGAGAACTTCAGGGAATGAGGATATTAAAAATGTAGCTTGTTTTCTTGGTTTGTGATCGAGGTTTTTTTGGTAACTTCTGTTGTTTAATGTGTGCAAGACAGCTCTGGATGATTGGGGATTAAGCAGATGGCATATTATATGGGATTAGAATGACAAATAGCAGAAAAAATGACTGTCGTTTTGAATGAAAATACACGATGACGGTATAATAAGAAGCGTTATACAAGCCATGTGAGATTATAAATTCTTTTAGTCTTTTGATTGGAATGAAGTGAAGTTAAAACAGTTATTTTCGGTTTGATTGGTTCTAGAACCTCTTCATCTTCTCAAGAGTGGTAGTGTTCCCTTTTAAGTGCCTTGCATGCTAAGTTCCTGGGGCTTTACTAATTGCCCATTCACATTTGGCAGTTGAGTAGGATTTCTACGTCATCACAAGGTAAGATTGCAGCGAAGACTTGGGCTGATGGTTGAATTGGGGACGATGGGAATAGAGGACAGGTTATTTTAGGAAAATGTCTTATGGTTATGGTTTTAATTTCCAGGGATATAATTCAGAAACTGTTGTAAAAATGCCGGAGACGAAGATAACGCGTGGGAGGAGACGATGCGGGATGACAAGTGGAATGTGCTGTATTCGGACAACTCTTGTTACCTTTAACCTTGGCACTGGTGTAAGTAAAAAATCAACGAAATTGAAATAATTCCTATTGAGCTTTAATATTGTTTGCATTTTGTAATTTTTCCAGCTTACCGGAGTAGGATTGTGGGCAATTGGCTTGATGTTGTTTTTAGCGCAATCCAATGTTCATTTGCCAGGAGTGCCTCTCCTTGACACTATTGCTAACTCAGAAGAATTTCAAAATAAAGAGGAATTCCGTGGGTTTAGCATAGTTTGTATGATTCTTGGAGGTCTCATCGGATTCATTAGTTTTGTTGGATGTTTTGGTGCATGTATCAACTCCCGGTGCTTGTTACTCACGGTGAGATCTCAAATGTGCTCAAAGGTCACGTACGAAAACACATTAATAACACAATTTGCATTGTTCTTTTAGTATCTTGTATCAGTTGTTATTACCGTGACGCTGCAGCTTTTTGTGTCCGTGTTTGCGATTATTTATCGCCAGCCTGTAAGCAATTCAGTTCGAGATGGACTTTTAGACTCAATTAAGGAAGATTATCGACCTGTGACAATGACAGCCTGGAATGAAACCCAAATCCGAGTATGAATAACAGTAAATCATAATCTTATTTCTTGAAATGAATTCTCTTAAACTTAAATATTTTGATTCGAAGTTTGGATGCTGTGGCGTCGACGGGTTTTCGGACTGGTTACACCCCAGATAATCAAACTGTTCCTGACTCGTGTTGTTTAGATGTTCAGCCTGGTAAGAACTTTTATACTAACCCGATTGAATAGGATAAGTGATTAGTTAGTGAACCATAGGTCCATTTCTATAATGCCTGACAAATGTAACAATGTTATGCTGTGACATCGTAACAGGTTGCGGCTTAATCAAAGACCCAACTCGGTGGCAACGAAAAGGTTGTCTCGCACAAATCCAATTATTTGCACTGGAGCAGCTTCACCTTATTGCCTTTGCAATTGTACGGCATAGTATTTTTGCAGGTAAGTTTTTGTGATATGTACATACAAGTATATTCTCCTTTCTTTTGAAACTTAATGGAATATTTCACAATTTTTTCCAGCTGTATGGGATCATCGCGTCTATTCTGCTTTTCTACCACATCAGGGCACCGAAAGCCCCTCAAGCTTTTAAAGATTACCGTTACGAACGCGCAAAAATGTGATTATTACGCTACATCCAATCAATCTTGAAGGGATCATGTAACGCTTGTTATTTATATTTATTTTTCGAAATTTGCTATTTGAACGATTATCCAACCTTTATCGCTAAAGCCATTTAGCAGCAATCGAACCTGTTTAAAGTGTAGTGCAGTCTAGGAGGGATCGCCTACTAGAGGCACTTACGCAAGGGGTGCACTTGTGCATCAACACTCGACTTGTTAAGAAAGCAGTACTTCCACAATTCGCTTCAAAACACTATGTTGTCATTTACTCGCCATTTATTTTGTTGCCATGTCATGTAATATGACCCAACTAGCACTCATTGATATTCTACACCGAGTGCTTATCGACCCTTAGATTCCTTCGTATCATTTTGAATCTCGTAAGAAATTGTAGTCTGTTATGCAAATGGCTTTTTTTACACACAACAGGGCAACAAATTTTCCGCGTTAGTTATTGTCATCGTTCCTTCTCTGAATAACACATTTCAACAACGAAATCCGTCACCGTCATTCAAAACACCAGGGCTACCTCGACGCGACCAGACACAGACAGCTGCCTATGACCTAGGTACTTATTGTTGGTAAAAACCGTCAGTAAACGGATATTTTTGTCATTGTCGTAGCAAAACGGGCACCAAAGGAAATAATATAATCATGTTACCTAAGTAAACTGTGTTCACAATTTTGTTTTTCTATTAGGTTTAAAGCGGGGGTGGAAATTCTTTTGTTAAGCAAAGGAACCCGGATTTTTGCGGCTTACGTGAAAATCCCGACCACATGCGCACGAATCCCGACCACATGGTCACCATCCCGGATTTTCCAATTAAAAACCCGAATTTTTCGCATTAAAATCCCGACCACATGGGTAGGGTCCCGGATTTTCGCTGAAATCCCGGATTTTTGGCCTAAATCTCAAATTTTTCGCTGAAATCCCGGATTTTCGGCCTAAATCTCAAATTTTTCGCTACAAAATCCCTATTTTTCGCAATAATCCCTAATTTTTCTAAAATCACGGAATGTTCGGTAAAATCACGGAATAATCTAATCTGTAAAATCCCGGAATGTTCTGTAAAATCCCGGAATGTTCTGTAAAATCACGAAATGTTCGCTAAAATCCCAGATTTTAGAAAAAAAAGTTTCAGCTCTTATTAACGGACCGGAATATAAATTGAATGCATGTATTTCAAAAATGCACAGTAAATATTTTTTTTAAAATTCAATATATTATAAAAACTGTTTTTAAGTTAATTTATAATTTTAAAATTAATTTGTCGACACGTAAAAGGATCTTACTTCACTAAATTTGAATAATTAGTATATAATTAGGCCGTTTTCGTGTTTGCTTGTTCTTTTAAAAAAATAGAACATGTATTTTAGTATTTAAAAATTCATTTTGTTTTGATAGTTGTATTTTGATTTTTAGAAGTTCAGTCTTTACTGAAAAAGAAAGTTCCAGACGGTCGACAAGACTTTGAACTTAGTTGATTGCTTTTTCCATCGCTCGTTGTCTTCCTCAGATTGACGAAGAAGACTCAGTTTTCCCTTTCCATCAGCGTACTTTTCGTTCCATTTTTCCAACTCCCGTATTGTGTCGTCATCGTTTGTTGGAACTACTTCCTGTAGGGCGTCTTTGACGTCTTCCTGAAATGCCAAGTGACGAGATATTGTTAATATACTGATTTTTGTGTTAATTTTGGATATGATGTATTTATATTGATTCAAAAGCACAATTACCAGGGAAATTGGCCGCAAAGTCTTCTTTTCCTGATCAACATTCGAAACTATGGCTCTTTCGTCGTAAATTTCATTTACGGGTGAAAATGTTGCCGATTTTACCATTGTGTTCAGGTCAGCCCCAGAAAAGCCAGCAGTTTGCTTTGACAGCTTTTCAATTTCATCAGAAGTCAACGTGTGGTTGTATGGTTTCAAAAATTCTGTTATTAGCTCCTCTCGTTCAGATGCGGATGGAAGACCAACGTAAATTCTTTTCTCGAAACGCCGTCGAAATGCCTTGTCCAAGTAATGTGGCAGATTAGTATTGCCAATAACAAGAATGCCGTTGTTGCTGGATCCGAATCCGTCCATTTTCTGCAACAATTGGTTCTTGAGCCTAGCCGAACTCTCACTATCGTCTTCGCCACGTCGTCGACACAAGGAGTCGACCTCGTCAATGAATATGATGGTTGGTTGGCGCTCCTTTGCTATTTGGAATAGACATTCAACAGTTTTTTCCGACTGGCCTTGCCACTTTGATAGCAATTTATCTGTTTCCACGTTAATAAATGTTACATTACACGCAGAAGCCACGGCTTTGATGAGATGTGTTTTCCCGACACCAGATGGCTGCAAAGTTTAATTCAGTTTCAGACATATATTTTACATATTGTTTTTTGACATGAATCGAATGGATAAAATGTAGTAATTACCCCAAATAGAAGAATTCCTTTCCAGGTGTTGTGAGCTTGGGCGGTGTCCGGAAAGTCAATTGGATAGCGAACTGCCTGAAGGATGGCTTTCTTTGCTGCTGCCATGCCAATAACACTACTCCAGTCGCACTTTGGAATTTCTACGTCAAAAAAACGAAGAACACCTTCCCTTATTTCGATGTCTTCAGCATTCATATGTCGTGACTCCATATTATTTGCTTCCGTAAGGAAAGGTGCCGTTGACAATTGCTTCAAATGTTCATCGTCAGCTGCCCTGGTTTCTATTTCAGATAAGCCGGCTATTTGTTGTTTTTGTTGCTCACTGGAAGAAGACTGAACACATATTGAACTTTCCACACTTTGTTTATCCAGCAATTTGTTTTCAATTGCTGGAAGTTCGCTGTTTGCAGACATTTGAGGCTGAAAAAGCTCCTGTCGTTCCAAACCAATCACCCCCAAAAGAAACTTAGACCGCTCATATGCAAACCCGTGGCTAAGCTGCAGTTCCAGGCGTTGGTAAGGAGTAATGTCTATTTGTGGGTCTCTAACTATTGTCTCTATCCCACGCATGGCGTTCAAACAAATCGCCAGTGCTTCTTGAAAATTTCCATTCTCTTCTTCTGCCAAAGATTGAGCTTGGAAGGTTTTGATAGAAGTTGTACATGATTGAATAGCCATGTCAGAGTCAGAAATGAGAAATCTATTGACCGACGGCTTTGGACTTTGTGTAGTAAATGAGCTGGAAATCTAACGGATTTTCTTTTTAACCCAAGCTTTCAATGAAAAAGGTAGCTTTGTCCGTCGATTACAAAAATAAGTGTTGAATTGGGAGTGTCACCGACCTTAATGCACAAACAAATAATGCAAAAGGTACCTGAATGGAAAATTTGCGCCCGGTTTAATCCACGTACCTTTCACAGATATGAGTGTACAACCATAAATGATTTATGCAAAGGCCTTGGTATGAACATATATTTATTTAGGTCATGAAAATAAAATAATGGTACCGTTGCATCCTCATCATTTGAGAGGATAATATATTCATTATTATCAATTTAGTTGAAGGCGTGACAAATAGAAATCGCCGTTCATCCTATTCCCAGGTCATTGATTTTTGGGCTGTAGATTGGCCTTATACAAATTTCTTAACGTACCTAATATGATATTAGATGTCAGACTTGAGAAAGATTGTTAAGCTTCTTAATTCATCATCCTTCTCCGTATTTAATGAGAATTTAATTTAGCGAGCAAAGTTTTTTAACAACCTTTTGAAAAAGGCTTTTTCCAGCCGGCCCATTTCTAAGGTTCAGTTTGAACATAGCTGTCCGAGACGAATCATCCTGTTGAACTCATCTTCTGTTGTATTACCTTCTGAGTTTTGATTGAAAACGATCACATAAAAAGTAAATTTGGTCCATAATGGCTCCAAACAGGCCCGAAAGGGCTGACCGTGTGAAGGTTGAGTGTGTTTACTGTAAGAAAGTTCGTAATAAAGATTCGATGGCTGCACATATTCGAAGTTTCCACCCCGGAAAACCTGTTGCTTTTAAAACAGTTGGTGAAGTCGACTACTCGTCTATATTTTCTGCAAAAGGGGCTGAGCCCGGAGCTATGCCGGCTCGAGGTTCCAATATATCAGTGCTTACGAAACCCAAACCCAACGACGGAACGGACGTAAGTTATTGATTTGAAAAATAATAAATAAATAAAAACCAAAATAATTTACACATATATTCATATATACTTATTCTAAGTTTGGATTGTCTTTTGTTAGGTATTGGTACGCAGTGCTGCTCAATCTGACAAAACAGCTGTAAAAAAGATCACGGACACGTCGATTCCTACGAGAGACCCTAAAATCGCAAGACCACCAATCATCACGGGGATGAGAGCGGAGAACTCGAAGGATATCATTGTGATATCGAAACCAGCAGAGGGCAAAGCATGTGCAAAGCCGGCTGAAACTTG
>JAAXOA010001333.1:0-16417 GCA_036561885.1 Salina celebensis
GGCATTTTTGCCACAGGAACAGGCGACAACATACGCGGAAAACAAACGACAAAGTATTTAATTATGATGTGCTGTGCTGTCAGATTAACAGGCATGTCTGTTAATCTGACAGGCATTTTTAAAAATATTTAATAAAGCGTTTTTTGCCTTTACATATATTAATTACTGGTTCGTAAACTTTTGTTGATATCATGTACCCCATAATCTCATCCAAAACATAGTTTACGAAAACTTCAGCATTCTGTATTATGAGCACATCCGTTTCATCCATGGTTTTGTGTGGTTTCACGAATTCCAATAAGCTGTAGTTACGGGGCCTCGTTCTTGGCAATCCATCAGTTTCAATATTTTGTAATCGTAGTAGCTTGCAGTTTAGTGGTAAGCCCAATTTCAACGCACGGCTGTAACTCGGCTAGTATGGATTATACACATATGGAACAGCTGATATGTCGTACCCCTGTACTCTCTCTTAGCTCCAAGACACTCGTCGCTTAGACGTTGAATGAAGTTCGTTTCTTTCATTTCCAAGTATAGGCGCTCCAATGCAATACATTTTACGGACCACCGAAAGTCTCATTTACGGCATTCCCAAAAATGGAGTTAAATGGAGTGCCGAGTTTGGAGTGAGGGCTACTTCTAGATTGAAATGAAATGATTCTTCAAGTTGAATGTGTAGCTATTGCTGCAAATAAACATGTATGCAACTTATGATATTGTGTATTATAAATATCAAGGGTTCGGCATATTGCATTCATAAGTATTTACGAAAGATGAATGTTTTTCCACAGCGTCTATATATCAAGAGGGAAATAATCTTTCAAAAGTTACAACCGCACGTACATTAAATGGTGTACTTTCTTGGAACTATAAAGCAGCTCAATATGATTAATAGGGCAAGCAAATTTTTATAAATACATCATTACAAAATGGAGATAAAAAACTACTCTACTAGTAAATTTCGGTACACACAGAGCGGTTCCTACTTCCTACCCGCTTTGTATATCTAAATAAAACTTATGACTTTGTACATGCCATATACCAAGGACCAGAGAAAAGTAATTCCACTAAAAAGTATAAAAGTAATACACTAAAAATGCCACTCTTCATGAAGGTAAAGTTTATTTGGTAATAGATATTAGAATAGACACCATAAACACATTTTCTCTTACTTTTCCACTTCCTTGGAAAAAAGAAGCGAAGTGAAAGCATTTTATACACGACAAAATAATATGATGTACCTATTTGTGTTTACGTAAACGTATGGACAGCGTATCGTGCTCGCGTACCTGATCATTATTTACTAAAGTAGCACTGAATTATTGTAATGCAGCGGGAATGCCCCCAAACTAGGCATCTCTTCGATAAGTGTAATAAAAAGAATGAAAATATCATCATGCACTTTGTGTTGATGAAGAATTAAAACCTAGTATCAACATTGTATATAGAGAGCAAGGAGGAAACTAGATGGAACGAGGGAAAAAAGCCAATAAATTTTGCGGCTTCACATTTTACTAGTCACTTCTCATTCCATTGTTAATCGCTCCTAATTTTTTGATTATGTCCATTAACTTAATGAAATCATGTTAGAAGCAAACTTTTTGCCAACGACGTAGACTTTTTCCCCGTTCTCTTTCAAACACCCACACAAGCTTTCTCTCTATTTTCCGTTTTTAATGCAAACAAGATAAAAGTTTAACAAAATTTATACAGCTTGTGAACTCTGTACAAGATAGAACTAGGACGATGTCTTTTGATCTTGGTACTAGTCACTGGCAAGGACAAAAAAGTTCCAAAAAGCTGAATTTGCAGTAAAAAGTTTGAACAAAAAAATTAAACAGGTCTATACGTGAGCAAGGTAATAATAAAGTAATACTATTAAAGCGTTTCAAAACTTGTTAATCTCAATATTACCCAATAACGACATTAGTCCACATTAATTGAATCATATCAATTAGCTAACAAAATAGTGAGCACATATTTTCCTTATACTCCACGAGTTTCACATTTTCATAGAAAGCTTTATCAAGAATCAGCCCTTTTTAGGGGAAACTCCGTAAAAATAACTTTGTGTACGTGTGACTAAACCTTAAAATTAGAGAGGCATGGTTCAGCACACAGCCAGTAAGTTGTTTCGTACACTTCCTGTTATGGCTCAGTTGTAACTTATTACTGCGTCAATTCATCCCCCTTCTTGCTCTCTTCTTCCATCTCTTCGTTGCTCAGGCCAGCTAAAATTTCATACACATTATTATAGTGAGAGCAGATCTTGAAATATTTCTTGTGTCTTGGAGAAAGCATCGCTCAGGATTAGAAGAGAACAGTCGGGTGTATCCTTTTAAGGAAAGAGAAAGTCTGTAGGTATACTCATTCTGCTAATGTGTTCCAGGCATTATCATTCACACAAATAGATACATACAGCAGCCAATACACTTTAGTTTGGGATTTGCTATAGCCCGGATGATAGAGTATAGGAGGATGACGTGTGCATCGTATGATTAGGATATTAGCCATGAGCCAAAACCGTTACACTTACATTTTTACAATGTAGGTACATAGTAGTAGCTCTACTCAAGTTTGATATGAGCTTGAATCAAGATATATACCCTATTTCACATCACATTCTCAGCGCATTTTTATTTCATTCCCAATTTCAGTAATGAAAAAAGCTTTCAGCCTAATCAATCCAACACAGAGCCAAACACACAGACACGGAGCAGTGTTTCAAGTGATAGTGGTCGGGATCCCTCTGGAAGTTGAGAGATACAAAAAACCAAGGAGTATCTACATGTAAGAGTATGTTATTAGGAGGATGGGTGCTGAGGCTGCCTCCCAGTGTCTCTAATAGTTTCCTGTTTATTCTCTTCAGCCGTTCAGGGTTTCATCGATGACGCCAACTTGCTCCTGATCTCCAAACTAACGTTCTTTTAAAAGCAATTGCAATTTTCCAATCTAGCTAGATTGGATGAAATGAAACGAACCGAATCTAACCAGAAACGTATTAGTGAGGTACTCATCTTCAGGACACGAGAAAAGTGTGACGGAATAACGAAAACAGTATTCCAAGAAGACATTGCTTCAAAACGAGAATGCATGCTCTTTATTTCTTTGAAATGACATCAATTTAGTTTTTAAAAGTTTCTGATTATCTCATTACTTATTCATTATAAAGAAATCTAATGAAGCTCAACATCGTCAATTTGTGCGTTGCTGTTACCCTTCCTGGAGTACAAATAAATACTTAAAACATCAGATTGCTTAGCATCAACAGATAACCCATACAAACGGTAACCTAACCCGGAAACTAGAGTGATTTCTGGACCTTGTTGTCCATTAACTAATATGCCGAATTTCGTGTTTCCCCCATTTGTAGCACACCATGCAGACAAATAGTATCGTTTCGATTCGGCAACGGTTACATTTTGCATAAGAGAAAGTTCTGATTGGTTGTAGTCTACAGAGCCGCTGTATCTGCCTCGTCTAACGTAAAACCCGTTGACGCCAAAATCATCTCTATTTCCATACATAAGAAACCATCCTTGTCCCGTTCCAGTTTCAAAATCGCCATTTATAAGTAAATTGGAGGCTAGGTTGGAAATAGCTGCAGAAACTTGTATTGTGGTTACAGATCTGGGAGGAAGCTCGAAGGTCAACTCCTTTCCAATTATATTTGGTGGACTAATTGAGACTTGTGGCTCTGTGGGTGAGGTTCTATATGCTTCGATACTTCCGAGTGAAGAAAACATGTTCAGGTCGAAATACTTTGATACTTTAGATGATCCAGCATTTAAAGTTACTATCACCTGCAAAACACACCAAACTAAAGTCACACAGTTTTGTTATTTTAAAATTCATATAATAATATGATATCTTCTGACCAAGATCTGCTTAGATTCGTCATAAGCTGCAACAGAGTCATTATCATTGACGTGGATTATAGTGAAACCTTTCAGTAAATACATACAACATAAGCATACATAAGAAATTTAAACCAAATAAATAACGGATTTTCTTCAAAAGAGAATACTGTAGAAAGGTGAAAGTTGTTACCTTTTCTAATAAATTTGCTGAATTGCATCATTGCATAATAACCAGAATTGTACTGGATATTTCCAACAGTCGCGTTATGGTATGGAACATCTACTAGTCCCCATTTTCCAGGAGACTGATCTTCCATCACTTGCCAATATACTGCGAATGAAGTTAATCTTTAATTTAACACATATTGCTACCAAACCACGCGTAATACACGGTTTAGGTGAGTACCCCATGCTGATGGAACCATATTTCTCAAATCTGTGATTATTCTCTCGGCAAGGCTGAGTCCTTGCGACATTTCCTCCAAGCTGGATCTTCCCCATCCCCTGAAGCAACACAATTTTCATCTTTATAAGCATTTCTACATTTTAAATTGTACAAGGAAACATCAACAACGGGAAATTTAATCTTACACTTCGTCCATCCACAGAACATGTCTATTTTTATCGGCCAGTGTATAGAGTTCAACCCTATTTTGCTTTCCATCGTCCGAGTATCCATGTGTGTTGACCTTTTCGTACAAGGAGGCAACTCCAGCGTTTGTGAAGTACTTTTGAGTAGCCAACTCCTGGTTAATTTGGGTCTCATCAGCTACTGAGAGCTTGCAAAATGTCAGGTTCTTTTCTCTTAAGGATGCATACGTTGCGCGTATTACATCGACCATTGTGGAGCGTTCCATGTTACAACCTTCTTGAGTTCCTGGTTCTCCTCCCCAATACCCCGAAGAGGGTTCATTGAAAGGGGCTAGATAAGCAAATGACACATTGTAGTTCTCATGATAGTATTTTACAACTTCAGTGAGGTAGTCTGCAAATGCTTCTGAATTTTCTGGATCAAAATTGTCGTGAAGAGGAGCTCCTGTTGAGGTTCCTTTTGTACATCCATTACGGGTAAGCCATGATGGGGGCGAGTTGGAGAAAGCTTCGAACACATCCGCTCCAAGGTTTCTAGCCGCTAATAAAACTTTCCTTGCACGAGGATCCCGTGACCCTTGACATAATTATTGACATTTTTAGTAATTTGAAGTTTAATTACTTCACTAATTAAAGTTATCATACATATGTATGGATCGTTCGGAGAATCTCTGAATGACTCGGTTGCTGCACCGTCTCGAAATTCTCCACAACTTCGATCTCCTGGAGTTGTGCCTCCAATCGTGTATCGAAGAACGTTCAAATTCAATTTATCATGCTATGAAGCAAAATATACAAGTTTCAATACTTTCGTTCGCTGATTTTCTTTTGTACGGTAAAAGTAATCTGATAGCTAAATATTTCTTACTGCGAAAAAGGCAGTAATAATTTCATCCTGGACGTCTTGGTCCATTCCTCCAAGTACATCACTGAACCACGCCAACGAAGTTCCCCAACCTGTCCATTCAACCAATTTGTATTGAGGATCGATGAATGCAGCTTGGGCAAGCACCGAGTACGACAAACAAATCCATACCAAATTCGCTATAGCCATTGCAAACTAGTCTCTTTAACATGCGTCTCGACTTGTATTAAGTGTCAACGCGAAAAACGAACTGTCAACTTTGATGTAAAATGCAAGTTGTTTTTCAGGTGTATTATAACTCTTTTGTTGATTCGTTAACGTTAACTAATCATTTATGACACAAATAGACTATACAACTTTTGATAAGAAATATTATATAACGAAACCAAAAATCATGTATTAATCAATCAGATGAGATATGAGCCGTCTTAGCACACATATTTTCACTCCAATACATTGATATGCTCTTTATCAGGTTCCGGATAACATTTCAGGCGAACTCATAATAATATCATTATATGCAGTTGGTGGGTGTACTCAATTGATCGTGTTCCGATTAGTTTCCTGACCGCTCATATTAAATATGTTAAATCGACAAGAGCACCGTGTGCGAATATTATTTACATTCGACGGTAAATTATTCCGTTGCTTCCAAGTATCCATTCGCTTAGAGTATATTTTTTAAAACGATTTCGTTTGTTTCATTTAAATTATCCAAAATCTTTCAAAAAATCAACACTCCATTAAAAATCATTCATAGCAAAGCAATTTGAAATTATGCTGATGCGTTTTATCCTCTACGAAAATGAACTTTCTTTCTGTATTTGTTGTACTATGGATTTAATTTCAAGAGCTACGAAGTCGATTTTCAAGCCCATGATGGTATTATGGCGCACATACATATGCAATCATAACAAGTTGTCTAACAACAGTTGAAGAGGGTATATGATGCACTCCAACTGAGAAACAGATTTTTGTATATAACGAAGTAGCGTAATAACACAATTACGGTTCAAACACTGCTGGACTTTGTATTAGCTCTGGGATACTGATCCATGCTTTTATGCTCTCGATTGAGTATGGAAAGAGACCAATTCTTTTGTCTTTGTTGCGTGCGTGTTAAAGTTTAGGTATGTGTGTTCCCATTTGAAATTGGAAAAGTTAATAAAGTAGACTTTTAGGAAAAAACTAATTACTTTACGCACACATTATCGTCATCATCATCAGCATGTTTGGACCTGTGTGCATGCTAAGTACGTTACGGGAACTTACAAAGACGTAGTTTTTCTCTACCTCCTCCACTCACAAAATGTATTACATATATTATTACCAGTAATGCGTGTTGGGAATTACTTTGCTTGTTAAAACGACCTATTATTGTGAATATTTTGTAATACTTTTATGGAGCTTTCATCAAGGGAAGATCCACGTAACAGAGGATTGTTCAACGGACCAATGTGTTTGTAGACGTGTCGTTGGAATATTGGAAAAAGGAATTCTCATTAAAATGAAAAGTAAATTGGACAGGATTCTCAGGTTTTGTTTGAATTCAATCTCTTTGTTGTTCAATAAAGCCCAATGGAGCGAAGCCAAAAATATTTCTAATTACTTTTTCGTGTACACGCTGCATTTTTTTCTTGTTTCTTTTACTTGTGGACGAAATGGTTTGTTGCGCTGAAAATTAGATTTATTTTATTGGATATTTTTTCGTGTTTGCGTTTCTTTCTTTTGATTCTTTCACTTTTTTTTAGCTTTGAGTGCTCATTCAAACCTCACAAGTGTCCAATTGATTTGATTTAAAACGAAATTGTGTGGACTTATGACATTGTGGTCAACATAATTAAAAATGAATAATGCTTTAAAACCTGCCGCAGCATGACAAAACATTGATCTCATTTCCGTTGGTTTTGATGGAAGAGAAACGGAGGGGAAAGCAAATTTGATGAATTCTATGAACATGTTAGCAAAAGCTGTGATGCTGCATAAATTAATTGAATTTATAGACGTGGGAGTCCAATGACATCAACGTCTAGCTAAGTGATTTTTTATTCAAGGACTCTCAATTACTAACCCAATAATGACTGACGCAACAATTTAATTAATGAAAAAAAACAGCTCATAAAAGTAAACAGGAATCTGCTCATCTCATGTACAAGTCGTTAGTAAGGAGTGTCACTGAACTGATTATTTTATATCTAGCTATACATACCCATGTCAAATTCGCTTACGTTGACATGTTGACACTGTCAAGCATCCAAGTGAATGCTTACAAGTCAACAATCAAAAGGTTCCATCGTTTCAATAACGCAGAAATTTAATTGCAGTAATGACGTACTCTGAAGAGGAATGAGAAGATTTTTGCCCTGAGCAATGTTTCTGAAGTGTAACGCGAATATCTTTTTCATCACGTTCATACGTAAGGTTGTTGGTTCACCTCCTGCATCCTCAAAGAACCGAACATAATTAGCCAAAACTATAGGATAGTACTAACTAGCATAGACATATATTAACTTTTAATCTAATCTTTATATTTTATAAAGCATTTCCTTATACCGATTGGCCATAACATTCAAAACTTGGTTTCATTTTCATATACATAGGTGCGTCGAGAGGGAAAAATCCTATTTTGTCATTTTGAAATCCTGAGAGAAGGTGGCTCCTGTTGACCAACGATATAATTAATTGCTTTACTCTCAGTGGATATCTTCTCAGCTCTGCTGACGATTTTAGAGATCAGATATGTATGTATTACATGTGGAATACATGTATGTATGTAAGAGGTTTTAGCTGGATACTGCTGTTCTGTGCATATTACTCGTTAGATCTGTCTTTTGTGCAGCATCGGAGAACCTAGAATTCACCGCAGCAACATTTTATTCCGGTATATGAACGTGTATAGGGTAAGTGGATCCTCCTTTGTGTGTTGGAGGAGAGGAAAAGAGAAAGCAATTCCAATTAAAAACTCCCCAATTAAGTTAATTCGTCGAATAATGAGTCGTCCAATTAAGCTTAATTGCTTGGAGTAGAATAGCAAAAGGATTGAGGGGCACACGTACATATGGACATATACTTTTGCTTTCACTGAAGCAACCTCCTCATTCATCATATTACTATTCACAGTATACATATATTTGGGTTTCACAATAGCTCTATATCGTTAATTTGTTCAGAATTACAAAGTATAGATCCAAAGGTCCTCTCAGCTATTGTACGCTAGTTCATTATGGCCACTTGTCTTCCAAAAACGTGGAATATATGTATACTTGTACGACTGTACGTGTTGATATTTATCCCGAGCATATTTCAAGCACTCACGTCTAAAAGAGAAAACTTGGACTTCATCATTGTTAGGGACTCAGATGCGAATTTATATCAAACATTTATATATACAACATATACATGCCAAGTTACTCATCAATAAGTAGTACTACTTTTGCTGGCATGCATTCTGAAAGAAAGTCCTTTATAAATGAGTACCATTGGCACATTTAATCCCAAGTTTTTTCACTTCGCTTCCGCTTCCATAATGAATTTTTAAAATTGTCATGATTAGCCTCATGCAACCTATCACACAAAAGTAATTTTTAATTAAACACTAGAAACCATCTAATCTAGAAACATATTTTTATACAGATCAGATAATCATGTAAGGTTCATACCTTTCTTATTATATTGTAATATGTCTATTGCCTGTGGCTTGTGTAGGACCACGTGAGTTATAATACAATACAAATTTAATTTAATTATTATATGCGATGTTTTTTAATATAATATAGAGACAGCCCATGTTCTCATGATCTGACACAAAAGGCAACCAAATTCCATTCTCCTACGCAGAAAAACGAATTGACGTAGAATGCAGAGTATTGCACGACGTGAATTTCTGTGTCCTATTAAAGCACTCTAATTGTATCTTCCTATTCTACAGCTAGTGACAATAAAATCATTAGCCGGAACAAAATGCTCGTGAAGCTACCACACCACCACCACTACTACTACACAGCAATATGCTTACCCTGGAGAAGAACTTTCATAGCAAGCAGCAGCATGGCTTTCTTTTCTTCTCCCTGAATTAAGCCACATATCTTGTGTGCTATGTGAAAGCATGCATTCACGAAGGAACAATCAAATTAATTAACCCCAAAGATTATAATTATTTCTCAGAGCATGTAATTACATTTGATGACTGGCTTTACGTATAAACTATGAAGGAAGCCATTTGTGCAGGGCATCATTTGTTGCATGGATGGTAACGGAGGGAGAAGATGTGCGCAATTTTACAAGCCCTCTTTCTCCTTCCCAATGCTTTTGCCATTATGGTTGTTGTAGTTGCGACCATCCATGTTCTGTCTGATGAGCTTAGGAAAAGGCAATGTCTGTTAGTTTTGTTCGTTGAGTAACTCTAAAAGCGCTTTGGATACTCTTGGCGAAACACATGGGGCAGGGGAAGAAAGCGTTATTATTGCACATTTAATGTTCGCCCGGTTATGTGAACGGTACGCTCTGATGCTTTCTCTATTGTGACGTGGGTAATCTGTGGCTTAAAACTGTGTTAACGAAAACTTTATGAGGAGCTCTGGAGAAAGATTTTCCTTTAATTATGCGTCTTCACTCTTCAGTATTTTCAACTGAGAATGGCGTCATGATGCTTTCAGTTTCTTGCTGGTCACGAAGTCATTTCCTTCATTGTGGACCTAAATGAATGACATCAAGCTCAACGAGAAAACTGAAGTGCATTGGACCATTTATAACTACAAAATTATTTTTTTTAGACTAGCAACATCATTTTAAGTTAGATGCAATTTTCTAAAAACGCTGTAGTGTATAACTGTATGAGGTGAGCTTTTTTGTTGTATTTTACCACATTGTAGTTTGTACTAATCAATTTGATCGAATGCTATTGAATATTGCAATACGGATTTACTTTACTTCATCAAATTCTTTGTTTTCTCCGCTAATGTTGATGACCAGAATCATGCAGCGTGACGAACAAAATGGGTTCTGGTAGTTTCAGATGTGCTCTTTCCTGTGGCAATTTGCACTTTAATTTTCGTGATTCATAGATAAGAGACGCCTAAGTTGGCATTCATTTCATATGGTTGTTTACTAAGAAACAAAATTCATATTACTGCACTGCAATATACACACCACACCAATATATTATATATTATATTATTATATATTATATTATTATATAAAATGCATTGTAAATATACACTACCTGATGCATCGTAAGAGAAAGCAATCTACGTACTACCCGAATGACCCGAATCGTTAGAGTTTAGAGCTTTCATATTGGTGTTCCAGCAATGCAATAGGCTGTTTGTGTTGTTAAACAGGCTAATTGCAATTGCATGTATGGATTCTTGCATTAAAGAAAAAGAAGCATAAAATTATTAGCTTTTTAAATTCAATTCAAAAAGTGTCCTGGATTTGTACAAAAAGCGAAACTTTATCATTTGATACGCTTGCAAGTATTCGACAACTACATACAAACATGTCTCTCTTCAAAACTCACTGAATTTTTCATGTTTTGCCAAACATGAAAATGCTGGGAAAATGACAACCAGAACAAAAAGTTTTGTTCCTAAATTATGCATAAGTTCTTACTTTAGCAAAATCGTCCCTTCCAAAATAGCTAAAACTTTTGAATTTGTTTGGGAAACGTGACATGATGACATGACACGTTGTGTAATAATGTATAATTTTCAGCACAGACATAATATATTCCTACTGTCCACTTATGTCAATTTTCCAACTTCAAACTCTCCTGCGTTTGATGTGAAAACGAAAATAATATCAGAGAAGGATAAAATACTCAATTTTGACATTTAGAAGTATCGATACTTGTTAATGATTAATAGATCTGAGTACAGACTTGGATTTTGGCTTTTTTACTTAAAATGTATGCTCTAAAATAACAATCCATTATGCATAAACACGAAGAGAAAGCTGCTTACATCCAACGTGTACTCTATACTTAACACGTCACGTTCCCACAAGCTGTGGACAAAACTTTTTTGTATACATTTCACTATGAATAACTTAGAAAGAACATGTTCCAGCTTTTATGACTGTCCATCTCTCCCTACTTTCATGCCTGCTACTTCGATATTCCACTTTTTTTACCGATCGGTACTCTTCTCGCAAATACTTTTTGTGGGCATCGAAAATAAAGGCGTTTTTTTGTGGTTAAAATTAGCAGTATTGCATTATACCCCAAGCCTATTAGCCAACATAAGAGGCTTAATCCTGATCATTATGAAAAACATTTCCTTTGAACAGGACTATTTTTTATAATCAATGGCTGCGAGTATCAGACAGTTTATTACATTCGCCATCAATAATGGTTGGTGGTCTCGTATTTTCTACAACAACCAATTCATTTATTCTTTTTTACTTTTGTGTTTGTACAACCAATTAAGCCTTCTTTGTGAGGGTTCACCATCTCATCAAGGACTTCACGATAATTTAGATCGTTTGTTTTTTGCCATTTATCAAAAAGAGAAAAAAAAAATCGCCAATGGCTGCAACTACGCTAATAAAAACTGCCAAGAGCTAAACATATTTGTAGCAAATACCCTCTGTGAGAGCCGAGAAAAGAGAGAGAGAGACAGCTAATGATGATGATGAAATGATTTCGTCTACCTCATATTTTAACAAGATCTCCCACGGTGTTGATGAGTTCACCTTATTACATATTGCTTGTGCGAATGAGAATTGTTCATATAAAGCCGATGGTCTTAGTATTATTGTGGTAGGCCTAAGTTGTAAGTTGATCGGAAAAAGGGAGCGGAAAACGAAGCTCTTGACGATAATTTGTAGATGTAACTAGCCGACATGATTAGAGATCCACCTGGCCCCATTACGATAATTAAAGCAATGCATATCGGCACCATTATTCACGGCCGACAGTCCCATCTATCAATGTTTAGTAAATGTAGCATATTCTAACCACCACTGCATGATCATAGAAATTCTTGTACGTGATCCCAATAAATTCTTATTAAGAATTGTACACTCATTTAAAAATGTGAAGTATGGTGCTGAGTTGCAAGTCAAGACCCCGAGCAATTCTTGGAGGGGAATGCATATACGCAGCTGCGGGGATACTAACATTGTTGTGTCGTGTTATTTGACAATTGCAAGACAACGCTAATGATACAACTGGCCTGCACGTTTACAAAAATGACATGCAAATGAGAAAGCTGTAATGAGATGCCGAAACATCGACTTAATCGGAATACAAGCGGTCGTTTTGGGAGTTGTTTGGGAGAGTTCCTCATCACGACATTTAAGTAAATTAGAAGATGATTAATATTGATGGAATTAACAGTAATGATAGAAAAGAAAACTCAAAAATAGATCGTGCATTGTAATATGTGTTTAGGCATTATTTGATGGAAAGGGATGTAACTGAAATGCATTCTATACCAATGTCAAAATGCCATGTATCCATCTAATTGTAAGTACATTTAATGGTACATCGAAAGAACGCTTTAGTTTCATTAATATACGCAGTGGGGAAAAGTTGTATGTAGGAGGAATACCTGAAGTCACCCGCAAATGCAATTGATCGTGGATGGATTGGACCGAAAATGTTTGAACAACAGAAATCCCTAATGAATACATTTATAATATTATTCAAGGGAAAAAGAAGTTTCTTTTCTTATCGTAAATAATGTACAAGTACTACAAATGCATTTCTCATCCCTATTTCAGTTTTGGACTGATGCTCAACGAAGGTACCCGCAAAATAACGCTTCTAATCAAATTCTAAAACAGAATGGGAAACAATTGCGGATAGAATTGAATGCATACAACAGCGTCTTATGTCTTACAGCCCGTAGATAATCCTTCGGTGATTTTCTGAATTGGTCATATCGGATAGAGCAAACTGGACTGATGAATGGATGAACTCGTGGTTTTGAGTTAATGAGATTTTGCCTGCGATTTCATCTAATTGGATAACTGCAGTGTCCGTTTCTAGTGTACCGTCTAAGACTTTTGAGAAGCAGTTAATGCAAAGAATAAAAACGCAGAATCATTCCGGCATTTTTAGACAAAAACTACATCAACGCTATGCATGAATCTTACATGTCGCACCGCCGCTTTGTAAGGTATCCCGTCATACGTACCATTGACGCATAATTAGACTCAAAAGCTCGTAGCGATTCAAGCCCCACAACACAATAGCCACTACTGTGAAATTTCATTTTGAATTTAGGTAAAAGTTTCATTCAGTATTTAAGAGCGATTGTCTGTCTGTCCACCAAAATACATTTAGTAGTAATCGCAAAAAAACTCGCGTACACTGCCTATTGCCGACATCATTCACAACAGTCAAATCAGCTTCGTTTATAACACATAACTCGGAAACTATCAATAGCCAGTATACTGGTAGCATGTACGCATAAAACAAAAGGGAAACCGTGTGGTGTGACTAATCTTTTACAACAGTTTATTTAACAACTATGATCCTAATAACAATATTATTATGAATTTGTAGACAGGCACACATTTTTTCTCCGCGTGAATTTATGATCATAATTGCCTTTGCTAAGCGAAATAATAAGTAGAACATTAATCAAAAGACCGTCACCTCCATGCCTTCATTAAAAATTCTCGTTATTAATTAACAAAAAATGTTCATGGGTTGTTCTTTTATTTGCCTTGTTCCTACTCATCCTTCGTGTACAGACTTTTTTTCATCACGAAACAAAGTGCGCTAGTTTATCTCTGTTCCTCTCACAACTCTTCGCTATATACGGTCACGTCGTGCCTTTGCAAAAAAAATTGATAGCTTCAAGCGTAATATTATCATGCTTAGACAGTAATTTAGTAGTTCCAGCTAGAGTAAAAATACATCAAAATTTTAACTTTGCAAACGGCCATTCTTTTTTCAATCATATTATTTTGGAAATTATTAGAATGAAAGTAGCATTAGAACTTTCATACGTAGCATAAAAAGTCGTGGGTAGCTTAAGTTATTAATGGTGTAACAAATTACAAGCTTGTATGTGATTACATGGAGGCAACAACTTTTTAAATAGAAATCTCTTCAAACGTAACTCAGGAAAATAGTCTGAGAGATTTTCTCTCGTAGTTAAAGCTACTATTAGAGTAAAAAAAGCTAGTCAACTATTGGCATTAACAAACTAACATCATTTGCAAAACGTCCGAATTTCGCTTTCGTTAGTTCTTTTTTTATATTTTTGGTAGTGAAATCTAACTCATAGACATTTGTTAGAAATGAAAACAAAATTCTACAGAGATCCTACACTCTATGCATGCGATGAGTCCAGTAGTAAGTTATGTTATAACATAGCAAAACTTTTTAATAAGCGGAACAAATCCAGAAATGCAATTAAAGTAATGACTAAATGGATCCGTCTGCCACACACTTTTTCATGGGATACCTTTTAAGCCCGTTTGACTGAAGAAAAATGGGATTTTCATCAGGAAAAAGTTTGGGAAGACACCTCCAAGCTTTCTTTTAATTGCACTTTCTTCCACATAGTGCCAGTCTACGTGAATTAAAATCGTGTTCAATCCAAATGAGTAAAAATACTATAGAAGAAAATGATACCAACTTAAACTAATATGAGTTCAAGCGTGGAAAACAAATCGTTTATGAATGACAGTATCCAACATCCAAATACAATGGTAAATAGATAACGCTCTGAATGATTACATATGCATAGAGAGAAAAGCGTAATTTGTGTATGTGTATGTAACATAATTTTGGGATTTGCCTACCTAAACAATTTCATTTGAATGAATCCAAACCATAAATGTGTTTCATTCATAGATTTTCCAGTACTGTAAAGACATACAAGTGAATAACCTTTAGAGTTAAGATGTGTAAGATATGTGAACACACGTTTCCAATACGCATACTACATTAATACATACATGCCGTAATAATAATGGCTTTCACTTCCTTCTGGTAGGAAACGTGCCACTTATGCCAATCCCCTTGTAACTTTCTAATAAAAGAAAAGTGTTCGCTGCACCCTTACGCTACGATAATGATAGAATAAGCTGCTGCTACTACCAAACCAGTAGTCTCCTGTTCGTTTCCTTCCCCTTGGGATAAAATTATTCGTTAATTAATACAAGCATTGTTACTTAACCACTCTGTAATGTTATGTTGCTAACTTTTGTTTTAAAAGTTTGACCCAGCCTGCCACTTGCAAGTGTGCCTACTTGCCTTTCATCCTAAAAAATGTATTACATCGCTTTACATTAATGTAATGGGTTGGCTAAACCTTCACGATACAACCACACTACCACAACCCAAAGTGAATTTCATGGAGTTAGCTCTTCTGTGGAGGAAGCAAAAGAATAGTTTCCTTGGTTATTATAATATCTCCACTAAGTCTTCCGTGCGGCAGATGGTCGCCGTCATTAGGGAAAGTAAGAAACTACACAGAGCATTCAGTTTCCGCACAATGTGCCCGGAAGCCTTATAAACTTTAAATTCTAATCCTTTTCCCATGAATTATAAAACAAGTAGTGGAACACATTGGTACTCATCCGTTTTCCCTTTCTCTCTTTTCGAACATTAATAGTAAACAAGTTTTAGGAATTGATGGTCGCTCTCCATTACGTAATGCAAAATACCTTTTTAAAAGCTCGCTTAGATAAAATAGTATTATGAGGTGTTTGTGCAAGGCTACGGATGTATAATTATACCAAAAAACTTTCGTTTTTCACTTAAACCGATTCATTTTCACTGCAATATTCCTATATCTCATTAAAGTGAAAACATTCAAGCGTATTCCGTCTTTAATCAATCATTTTACATGTAATTACATACTGGGGGACTGATCTCTGTCTTTAATTACTTTCTGGCCTTGATCCCTTCACATATTTTTTTAAAATCTTGTGCAAAACACATTTTAATGATTGAATACCTTCTGCTTTATTACGAAGCTTAACTTTGTTCAGCTAGTAATGAGATCGCTGACTGCGTCTGTCTGTCTGTCCGTCCGTCTGTCCGTCTGTGGGTGCTCTACAGGCCGTACCGTTTGACCGATTTCAACCAAATTTGGCAGGTTGATCCTTTGGCCCATAAGGAAGATCCCTATTGTTTTTCAGG